>JASTWP010000319.1:0-174724 GCA_030770255.1 Temnothorax ravouxi | reverse complement strand
ATCCTCAGCAACGAGTACACTAATGGGCGTTTGAATCGTCAGGCCATCCATTTACTTCACGAAGATATGCAGCTAAGTCAGGCATCAGCCATTTAGCAGGACTCCATGTGACGAACCATGTCGCAGGTCCGTATACTTCTGTCATACATCTTAAATTACTCCTTGGTATACGCCAGTATTGTTCCGTATTTCTTATAGTGGCGAATATTGTACTCAAGTTAGATTCTAATACATCTGTCTGTAGTGCTTCTAAATATTCTGAAGCCGTATAACGCTTAGTTGTACATAGTTTGCTATAAATACCACGATTTATTTGACGAAAAGTGTATAGATTATACAGAAAATATACGAATTGTATATTTAATCTGAATTGTGGATGTTTGGACATCAAACAACATTTATCAAATTCATGGTCGTGAAGTTTAATCCGTCTAGTTTGGTGTCGTCCATTAATACCAAGAGGAAATAAATCTGGAAAACAATAGATCTAAAGATGCCTCACGATTGTCCAAGGGCAAATCGGCTATTTTTAACATTTGATATAAGGCGGTATCAGTTTTACATAATTTTTTTTCATATAAAGGATAAATAGTATATTACTCGTAATGATCATCATTATCTTCGTCAAGAACCTGAGTTAACATTGCCTTACGCTCATTATTTAAAGTAGCGTCTACGTTGTTTTCTTGCGTTGGACTTTTTGGGCTCGATTCGCGTTTATTATCCAAATCAGATTCAGTAGCATTTTTTGTCTCCTGTACTTCAAACTCTGGATCGAATAATAATGACGTTTGTAAATAAAACTCCTTACAAGTATTTGGCAATACAATATAAGAATATAAAGGATTATGTTTTTTTAACCACACTAAGGCGTCAAAAACCTTGTTAACATCTACCATTTCTTCCCAAATCATTTTGATTTTTCGGAATACCTCTAACACGTATAAAGTACAATTCGTGATTGGTATTAATTGGATCAGTATCAGGACATATTTTGTTCAATGTTTCTTGTAAAGGTAACGGTAAATGAAACGTTCTACTTTTTTACTTTTTGTACCATTTGTCTGTGAGGTAACTTCTTGTTACTAACAGGTTTCATTGTAACGACCAGTTTGAAAAGCTTTAGCTCTTTGTATAAAAATTTTTTCAAACTGGTTAAGACATGATATTACTTCAGGTGGATCATGTACAATACGATCATTTAAAATGCAATACGCAGGTATTAATCCGTCACGGAATTTTTTTTCACAGTAATTACATATGTATTGCGGAGTAATATTATGTTTTTCTAAATGCGCCATTAAATCTCTCCAAATTGGAATATCTAATCGTGCTTTAAGCTTATTAAATTCAGAGACACTTTTTTCTATATAAAAGTCTCTCACATGATGCACAAACATATCGAGGTGTATCCATGGAACGTTTAGTAAAAGCCTTAAATGCGTTTTTAAAGCGAGACATGATTTCATCTTCACTCAAAATAGTACGATTCTGCTGATGTTTGTACATATATGCTTTTTGTTGTGCCGAAATTATAATTTCGTTTAACGTGTCTAAATCAACAGAAGTTAAAGCCTTCTCCAGATTTAACATTTTGTCGTATAAACTTGTCATTTGATAAATTAAACGTTTGATATATATCTCACCATTGAAAAATGAGGTGATAATAATAAAACAGGAAGAAATAGAGCTTTGCAAAGAGTTGCATTAATGTAACAGGCATGTGTGTGACCCTTTTTATCAGAATCTTTATTGTACATGTATGAATATTTGTTAACAATGTGGTATTTTCTTTAACGTACAGGTGAATATCGTTTTCAGGAATTTTTTATAACGATCAATTAGAATCGTCATCAACGAATAATCATAAATTTTACACAAAGCATTGCATAACCATGATTTTTTGACTCGTGCTTGTTGCAAAGGTAATACATTCATAGTTTTATCTTTCTCGTTAATTACCAACAGTTGTGATGAAGTAATGTTACGATATGTGTCGATAAAATAATTTTCGGACGAAGCTGTATGTCCCGATGTGCCACATAATGCACGTATTTTATCGTCATTTATAGAGCATTCAGCGGCAAGAGTCAAGCACACGTCTGATTTCTTTTTAAGTGAAGCTAATATTTTAGAGATCTTGCTGACAAAACTATCTCAAATACGCATACACCAACGTAAGATTCTTTCGGCTTCTAATCGTCTTTCAGTAGGATTTTTAATATTAAGTTTGTTTTCGATGTTTTCAATTGCCACAGAAATAAGAAATTGTATGTAATTTCGTGACCAAAATTTTGCATATTTTCTAGTAATATTTTTGGCAATAACGTGATTTTTGTTTGCAGGTACGTATTTAGAATTTTTTTTCTCGTAATATCGCTTATTATAAAGCCATTTACGATCAGAATATTTTTTTTGTTATCTCGTTCTTGCTGAGAATGTAGAAGATAATATTTTCTTTGTCTATCTCGTTTTTGCTGAGAATGTTCAAGATAATATTTTCTTTGTCTATCTCGTTTTGCTGAAAATGTTCAAGATAATATTTTCTTTGTCTATCTCGTTCTTGCTGAGAAGGTATAAGATCACGTTTTCGCTTATTAAGACGACTATTTGCTAAATTGTCTTTATACTGACGTCGTTTTTTAGCACGATTGTCTTCTAAATTTTGATATCGACGCCATTTTTTAGCACAATCATTTTCTGACGAGCTTTGTTCCTTTCGACATTGTTTTTTAGCGCGATTAATTTTAGTATTATTAACACAATTGTTTTCTGAATTCTGATATCGACAACGTTTTTTAGCACGATCGTTTTCCGACGAGTCCTGTTCCTCTCGACAACGTTTCTTAGCGCAATTATTTCCAGTATTACTAACGTTTTCACAGGAATCTTTCTGAGATAAATGTTTATTTATACGTAGAGCAGTCGCTTTAGCCTCTCTATCTCTTATTGCTGCTAATGGAAGCACTGTCTGAACATCACTTTGCGAATCTTGAGGAAAATGTTCAATTGTATTCGATTCGAAAATCTTCAACAAATGTGAACGCATTACTCTATAGTCATATCTAACTTCGTCAGGTTTAATATCAAACAATAATGAAATCGCAAAAAGCTATAGCAAAAACTCCGCAATCATTACAGTTTAGTTGAGATTGCACAGTAGGAAATTCGACAGGATTGTTCTTAAAATCGTATTCTGGAAATAATTTTCTCAAAAATATTTTGTGATGTTCGTGCAATTTTTTTCTATTTTGTGAAACATAGATATATATTTTTGTTGTATCGTAATAACTACATACCCAATGTCCATCCACATTATTACATTTTGGATCTGGACAATTGAATGGAGCTAACGAACTGTGCAATATTTGTATATGTTTTCTATCTTTTGGTATATGTTGAATAAATTTAGGCCTTTGGATTCGCCATGTTCCGACAGGTTCATAATCTGAACAACTTCGCAAAAGTGTATGGAAATGATCCATATGATCGTCCGCAGTCCATCGGCCTCGAATAATTATATCTTTTTCTTCAGGCTTTAAAATTACTTTTTTTCTAAATTCTGTTTAGATCGCTGTCGCTTTATAATAGCGCGATTGTTTAAATCCTGTTGCTCTGCATGAGATTTTGTAGCATAATTACTTTCAAAATGTGTCTCTGCACTTTTAGCAATTGCTTCAATTTCTGTCGCTTTTATTATCGCTAATGGAAGTACTCTTTGAGAAATAGCACATTGTGAATCTTGAGCACAATTATTTTCTGACGAATCCTGTTCCTCTCGACAACGTTTCTCAGCGCAATTATTTCCAGTATTACTAATGTTTTTACAGGAATCTTCTGAGATAAATGTTTATTTATACGTAAAGCTGTCGCTTTAACTTCTCTATCTCTTATTACTGCTAATGGAAGCACTGTCTGAGCATCATTTTGTGAACCTTGAGGAAAATGTTCAATTGTATTCGATTCGAAAATCTTCAACAAATGTGAACGCATTATTTTATAATCATATCTAACTTCGTCAGGTTTAATATTAAACAATAATAAAGTCGCAAAAGCTATAGCAAAAACTCCGCAATCATTACAGTTTTGTTGATATTGCACAGTAGGAAATTCGACAGGATTGTTCTCAAAGTCGTAGTTTGGAAATAATATTTCAAGAATTTCTCGTGATGTTTGTGAAATTATTTCTATTTTGTGAATCATAGATATATATTTTTGTTGTATCGTAATAACTACATACCCAATGTCTTTTTTCATTTCTATGTTCTGGATCTGCACAATTTATTGGAGCTGACGAACTGTGCAATATTTGTATATGTTTTTCTATTTTCTGGTATACGTTGCATAAATTCAGGCATTTGAATTCGCCATGTTTCGACAAGTTTATAATTTGAACAATTTTGCAAAAGTGTATGAAAATGATCGATATGATTGTCCCGTAATCCATTCGCCTCGAATAATTATATTTTTTTCTTCTTAAAATTATTTTTTTTTTCTAAATTCTGTTTGGATCGCTGTCGCTTACAATAGCGCGATTGTTTAAAATCCTGTTGCTCTGCACAAGATTTTGTAGCACAAGTTACTTTCAAAATGTGTCTTTGCACTTTTAGCAATTGCTTCAGTTTCTGTCGCTTTTATTATCGCTAATGGAAATCTCTTTGAGAAATAGCACCTTGTGAATCTTGAGCACGATTATTGATAAATTCTGTTTGTATCGTTGCTGCTGTGTAGCGCAATTTTCTAAATCCTGTTCCTCTGTACGTTTTATAGCATATTTACTTTCAAAATGGTCTCTTGTTTAGCAATCGCTTCAAATTTCTCTCGCTCTTATTACAGCTAATGGAAATACTTTTTGAGGAATATCACATTACGAATCTTGAGAAAAATGTTCAATAATATTATTTTCCAAACTTTGTATCAAATGTGAACGCATAAACTTATATTCATACTTTACTTTATCAGGTTTAATATTGAATAACAATGAAGTAGCAAAAGCTATAGCAAAACACCACAATCGCGACAGTTCAGTTGACGTTGCACATTAAGAAATTTGACGGGATGTTTTTTAAAGTTATATGTTGGAAATAATCTTTCCAAAAATCGCTTATAATTTTTATGCAATGCTTTATTATTTAAGGAATCATATATATAAATATATTGTTACGTCCTGTCGACTCCACGATTTCTTTCTTTCGTGGAACCATTCATTTCATTACCGGAAACTATAAATAGCGGTCAGTAGCTCCTACTGTCATCGCTCATTAAATAGTAAATAGATGGAACCTTTCAGAAAAGTCGAGGCAAATAAAATAGACGAATTATGGACTTGATTGTCAGATTCCATGAAAGTTCCACAAAATTTCAATCATATCTCAAATTTCGTGGAAGGGGCGTTAATAAATTAAAAATGCCATAAGAATCTAGGTGACCTCTCGGGTCACGGAGAAAATTTCTTTACTGTCTTAAATTGATACCGTGTGTTGAAAGGGTTAACGAACCCTCTTCCGTCCGCGAGCGGAAGTAACGAGCGCGTTATTTCGCTCGGTATTTTAATATCACACGTCGAGTCGGTTGATAATAGCGCGATACTTCGATAACAGACCTCTCGTAAAATTCACAAAAGAATTAAAAAAACTTACCCTTTCGCCGCTTCTGCCCGTCGTCGCCATAATTTCAAAACTTACCGGCCCTCGCCGCTTTTCTACCGGTCCGCGTCGTCGCCATATTTTCAGTTCGCCGACTTTTCCAGATTCCGAGCACGATCGAGGATCCAACTGTACTCCGTGAGATCAAGAAAGTGCTCCAGAAGCTTGGCTACGCGAAGCTGGCCCCGGATCCTCAATGACCGCGCCTCGTGCGAAACGATTCCTCCGCGTGCAAAAAAAAAAATAGAAAAGAAAAGAAAAAAAGAGAAAGAGGAGAGCGGACAACTTCCCGGAAACATTGAGCGTCGTTAATTTGACCGCTGCAGCGCGGCACACCCGTCGTCCCCGATCGCAGAGTGTCCAACTGCGATTGAGAAAGGCGTGTGCGCGTGCGTGGGCAAATCAAAAGGGTAATTGTGTTACGTCCTGTCGACTCCACGATTTCTTTCTTTCGTGGAATCATTCATTTCATCACACGGAAACCATAAATAGCGGTCATTATTTCCTACTGTCATCGCTCATTAAATAGTAAACAGATGGAACCTTTCAGAAGAGTCGAGGCAAAATAAATAGACGAATTATGGACTTGACTGTCAGATTCCATAAAAATTCCACGAAATAAACCACGAAATTTCAAACATATCTCGAATTTCGTGGAAGGGGCGCAATAAATTAAAAATGCCATAAGAATCTAGGTGACCTCTCGGGTCACGGGGGAATTGATTAACGCTTTTCCGTGAAACGCAGACGTGACCAAGACCCGCGCCTCGCGGCGATTGATAAAGCCGAGCCTCTGGAAGGGACTGTCAAAGGGGCATGGTGATAACGAACTCACCAATGAGGAGCCGCTAATCAGAAATTGCTCATAGGCAATGACGATTTTTGGGGAAACTCGCCACGAGATAGGCGGAAAATTGAAACCTACGTCACGATCAGAAGAGAACTCCACCAATTTAAATCGGATTAAAACATAATCCCGCCTCCTTAATTTGTATAAAAATCGGACTTTGCGCACTTGGAGTCACTTCTGATCCAGTCCGAGACGTCTCAAAATTATATTTACCAGCCGTGCTTGTATCGCCCGCAATCGTCTGTGCGTGCGTTGCGCCACGTATTTCGTCTTACGTCGCCTGTCAAAGATTTTTGCGCTTTGAAGACTTGAGGAATCATCGCGGGTCGTTCTCAAGCTGGGAAAGGAAGCAGGAGTTGGACAATCGCCTCGCGTCCGATCGGGAACGAGCGTCCGACAGGCGCGCAGACGTAAAACGAGCGACACAGACCTCCTATGTACATATCGATATCTATGTGTACGCAACAACACGCTAAGTATGTCGTTATATCTTATTCTATATGAACCGATGTTCGCGTGCACGCTCGCATAAATCGGCGTTTCTCCTCCCCCTCCCGCACTCTTCATCTTCCGTGTATCTTTTCATTCGAGCGATTCTCGAATGCATTCAAAATGCATCTGGGAATAAGATCGCAATTCTTCGGTGGCATTGATCCGTGCGTTTCTTTTTATCCCGCCCGTATTATCGATTTGCAAAACATTCGAATCACATCTGTCATCGCTGCGCCAGCACATGTATTACTTTGTACAATATATAATGGGTCAATGTCGGTGCGGATACCGCCCGGGCGACGCTACATCTCATTTTATAGCAGAACTTCCCGATTCATCTTCCTCATATCGCCGTCATAGTTTTTCGCAACTGCGTAATTCGACGGGGGCGGCGAGACGACCGATCGATTTAAAGAAAATAAAATGCGTGATTCATGTATTATGGGATATATCGTATAAATAAGTAAGCAAACGGATGGAAATAAATATGTGAGTACGTATAAACAGAATCCGTCTTTCACACTTTGCATTACACACTCGGAAATTCAGCGGCGCAACACGGTATACGTATTAAAATCAATACCGCTGAAAAATTTAAAGAGGGGAGAAACAACCGAATCCTTTGTTTTATAACGTCTCATAATATTTTTATATAGTTACAAAATCTAAATATCTAAAGAGCAATAGATTGTTTATACATATCGCTGAAAGTTACTCTTAGTTATATATAAAAATATTTTCTGTAATTATGTGTAATTATCAGAGAAGACTTAAGCCCCTTTTGCACAATAAGCGATAGAGACAGCGACAGCGACAGCGAAAAAGTTGCCGACAAAGGTGTAGCTTTTGTCGGCAATCTTGCCGTTGTCGCTATCGCCATCGGTATCGCCTATTGTGCAAGGGGCTTTACTTTTAATTCGTATACTCTCGCGGAGATTCCCTTTATCTCTAAATCGCATTTTCTGGTATTAAGCATTAATTACTCACTCTTGATTACTGGGTGACTTATAAAATATTCATGATGCAAACAGGTCACAACCACATTTCTACAACTGAGCATCTTGATTCAGTAATTATTTCATTATGTTTCGTCATGTTTCCATCGCGGCTGCCTCCCTCGGGATCCTAATTTGCGTCCCTTGCAGCTCGATCTGAATCTCCTCGACGCTTTTGCCCTTCGTCTCCGGCACCATCACGGAGACAAATATGGTTCCAATTAAACTTATCACGCCAAATGTAGCGAACGACGAGGAGATCCCCATGAGATCCACCATGTCCTGAAAGCACTTTGTCACCAAAAACGCCAGCGTCCAATTGCATATCGCGGTGGCGGCGCTCGCCACGCTCTTCACGTTGCTCGTAAACAACTCGCCGACCATCAACCACGGTATAGGACCGAAGCCGATGCTGAAAATCACGATGAATACCGCGAACGAGAGCAGAGGGATCCAGGAGAAGCTCGAGAGATCGTGCGAGCTCTGAAACAACCGGAGAGCTCGCCAGTCAATTAAAAAACTAGGATATAAAAACATAAAATTGCAAATGAGCGTACGTTTGAAAATTACTATATTGATGGCCGATAATTGAATATTTGAAAAATTATAGATTTGTAATTAAAATTTGATTAATATTTGATTAAGTAATAAGGTTTTTACCTGGAAACGGAAATACCCCGATAACGTAAACATACAAACAGCCATCACTGACGCACTAATGAACAATAATAGCTTCCTGCTGGTGCGTTCGATCAGAATAGTCGAAAAATAGGTGGCGATCACTTGTACGATACCGACGATCACCGACGACGTGGACGAGCTCAGAGTTGATCCCGCGTGGTCGAATATTATTTTCGCGTAGAATATCAGAGTGTTAACGCCGGAGAGTTGCTGGAAAAACATTAGACCTGAAAAAATTATCAAACGTCGAGTTAAAGCGCTGACACAATTCTACATAAAATGTATGTATATAATACGTGCAATGCGTGAAAAATTAAATAAAGTTAATAAAATTAGTAAATTAATTAATTATTTTGACAAAAGTATTCAGTAATTAATTTAATGTAACTAATTAACAGTTGAATTTAATTTAACTATTTAATTTAACTAATTAATAGTTAAATTAAACATTTCTGCTTACCAAGTGTGATGCAGGTAGCTTTCTGATAATTTCTCAAATGCAAAATATTGGGCCTGGCTTGGCGCATTTCCGACGCCTGAAGCTCGAACCTGGCCAATTCCGTCTCGGTGTCGTAGCGAACCCCTCTGTAGTGTTTTAGCACATCATTCGCCTCGTTCTTCCGGCCCCGCGTGACCAGCCACGCCGGTGATTCCGGTACGAACGGGAAGGAGATCAAAAGCAAAGCGGGCGCCACGGAACAAAGTATCGCGATGACGTGCAAGTTATCGGTGAAAGCTGCAAACGTAATGTCACCGCTTATCATTTCAGGAAAGTTGTCGTGCGGTTGTGCCCTAGAACACTCGCGACTTGAGTTTTATCTATCGTTTCAAACACCGTCAAACCGTGTACAGCGCGTCAAGTTCTTCATAGTGCAATGACAACTTTAATTATCTGTGTCATTACAATGTTCGACATTACAGATGTTTAGATGGAGAGCTACATTCGCTTGTCGTGGAAAATGGAACGAAAAAGCGAAGCGTTTAAGTTATAAATTTTACGAAACTTCTTTAGTTATTAATGCCAATTATTTTATATCAGTTTTGTCAATCAATCATCGATGTGACAGGATATAATAATATACATTCAAGAACTTAATTAATGTACAATCAGTTAGAGAGAAGAACGCCATTTACGGTCAGGACTGAATCTTGGATAGTCTAATAATAATATTGTATGAATTTTATATGTTTTCTTCAAATTTACTATTATTATTGAACTTCCGAGATCCGATCCTGACCTGAAATGGCGTTCTTCTCTCTAGCTGATTGCATACCATAACGGTTTTGTTTTGCTTATTATTATTAATTAATGTATTTTTCTGATTTCAATTGTAGGTTTTGTTGCGCGGTATCAAAGGCACGTGCCATGAAATTGATCAGCGTTATATTTATAAAATCGAAACGTTTCTTTACCAGTAGCATATGCGAAGAGAATTCCGGCGGTAATCTGCAATTGGAAAATGGTGCCAAGCAAGCTCCTAATGCTCTGCTCGGCAATCTCAGACGCGAACATGGGAACAACAACGGATGCTGCGCCGCATGCTGCCCCCGCAATAAACCGCGCCAAGAAAATCCTTTCGATGGAAAAACTCGATTATGTAACGTAAGTAGAAAATCAATGAAACCGTACAGTAAAATCGTTAAGGCTGGCTGGGAACGCCAATCGATGAATAAAACGTGATAGATAACGGACTAAATTTCGTTTACATAAATTATGTAGAACAACATGATTTTTTCTACTATATAATTGAACCATTGTGTTAATTGTATAAATTAACGATAAAAGCGCGCGTTAAAAGTGAGATTTGGCTATGTATTATTATTCATTTTGGCGTAACATGAAATTTAAAAAAATTTCTCTTTACACGAAAAAAAATACGTTAACATTTCACACAAAGCATTTTTCAAATCCTTTCGCGTTTTTTAAAATACAATTCCAAACATGGAACTACATTTTCATTATTATTGACATAAATATAACATCGCGCGAGTCGCGAACGAAATGCCGAGGCCGTGCCGTCAAAATCCGAAGTGTGAATCTTCTTACCATATCTTACTTTGCGCGAATCCGATAATGTACCAGCACAGAAATAAGGGCACGGTCGTCGCCCAAATCGTTCTCTTCCGACCAAACCTATCCGCCAGCATTCCCGCCGGGATAGCGGTCGGAATCGCACCGAGGGGTACTAGGGAAGAAATCCAGGAGCCCTCCTGATCGCTGACAGGCATGGTGTCGTTCGTGTTGTAAAGTGGCAAGGCGGATGACGTCCATGACAAATACGTGCCGATCGAAAACGCGGCGAGTGTCGCTAAGCGGTAACAGAAAGTAAATGTCAGACACACATTTCATCTCGCGAAATTCCTCTTGAGAGGAATATTCTATTTGATCTATCTCGTGAAATATATTTTATCTTCGACAACGTTTTCTGTCTTGAGAGAATTCTTCCGCCTCGCGCGTTACTCTTGATATTCTCCTGCTTGCGGAGATCCCACGGGCGCGCGCAGCGACGGGAACGCCAAGTTAAATTACAGCAAAGAGATGTCTATCGAGAGAGTTTTAACTACGCAAACTTTCGATTAAATTAAGAAACACGATTAATGCGGCAATCGCGCGTAATAGTTTTTTTTTGAGCGGGATTTTTTTTCTTTTCAAAACCGCTTCGTAACTCGCCGAAGGCTACGAAGATGAAGGCAGATTTACACGTTTTTATCGCCGTTCAAAATCCCCCCTCCCCCCAAGCCCCAAGCGTACGCGCTGGATTCACTGTTTGTTTTTTTTTTTTAAACTATCTCGCGTCTATTAAATATTTATGTGTAAATGTGGCAGCCGCATCTGAATATCGCGACGAGTTCGCGAGAGGATTAAACGTGTTCCCACCCACAAAACTCACCCACAAGCACGCCCACGTATTGCGCGCATTTCGAAGTCGGTCGCTCGCGCGACGATCTCTCGTCGCTCTGTGCAATTAAAGCCATTGTGCATTCACGAGAAAACGCACGATCACTTTAGCCACTTAATACACTTTGCAAAAATAAACGGTGCCCCGCACACGCGTGCGCGCACGTCCGCCGCCGCAACGGTATAGAGTTCAAGCGACATTGAACTCAAAAAAGCGTCACGTCGGTCGTGACGCAGTCCGTCGAATGCCACAGATTGTGCCCGTCCTAATCCGCGTTTCTTGCGCGAGACCTTTTTATCAGCGCCGCCGCTACCGATATCGGTCGATTCGGTGTTGTAACCCCGGCGCTTACGTAAAGACCAAAGTCGAGGTTTTACGCCATCATCACTAATCATCAGAAAGTAATCTGTGTAACTGTTATCGGATATTATTGCATCTCTCGCCTCGGTATTTTACGCGTCCCTCAGACTTAAGCGGCATATAATTGTGCGCGGATAAAGTTCATCTGCCCGCTATTCAGGTTGCGTTTATGCCGCTTTGAACGCACGCCGTTTCTCATACACGTCACATTCAACGCAGTCGTTTCCGCTTTCACCACCGCGCTCGGTTGAGCTGAAACGCCGTAAGAGATGTTGTTCCTCGAATACACAAGTGTACCATTAATAATATTTCGATTTCATTCCTGAAACACGACTGAATCGTATCTCTACAAACAGTACAAACATAATTTCTGCTTGTCTAGTAGACGATCCATTTTAGTATTTGAACCTCAATATTTGAAATTCGAAGGTAGGAGAAGACATTTAAAAAAACGTGGTTGCAAAATCTATTACACAAATTTATCAATGTGAATAGTAAAAATTTAATTTTTTAAATAAAATAATTCTTCTATTTAATTTTTCTAATAAAATAATTAGGGGAACGTGAGGCAGAACGGGGACTTTATTTGTATATACCATCAAGTGATATAATTTCTTGAAACTACTCAGTACCAGACAGCCAGTTGGTATAGCTATTCCTTAAGTCTTATGTGTTATTCGAAGGTAACGTCATATTTTATTGTGTTTTTGCAGTATTGCAATTGGATACTTCTTCTATCTCATGTAAGTGAAAGAAAGTTACTTGTGTTTTATTTACTTCTAATGTTGTTTTTTTTATTTATTTAAGTTTCATGCCATTCTGTTAAATTAACGAAAAGGAAGATACCTCGTTTTTTGCTCTATGGGACAAAACGAGGCAAATGACATTTACTTATTTAATTAAACTATAGTATTTTTAAAAAGGACTATTACAAAATTGATAATTCAATAATTGTTTTTCGTTCTTTATATATAATAATAAAAGCATTTATATTTATGTCATAAAACAAAAAAGTTGGAATTATTTATTACAAAATATATATTTTTAAACATTAAGAGTACTTCATTCTGCCCCTATACTTTTAATCTATATATATAAAGGAAGATGTCCTGACTCACTCACTCACTCACTCACTCACTCACTCACTCATCAACGCCCAGCCCAAACCCCTGAACCGAATTTTTACCAAAAGTATATGAAATAGGGGTAGAATTTTCCGGGGAGTTCCACTAAGAAGGGATTTTTAGAAATTCGAGCCCTAACGGGGTGAAAAGAAGTAAAATGTGTTTTCACGGATTCTTTAATATCGCTTAGCCTAAACCCCTGAACCGAATTTTTACCAAAAGTATATGAAATAGGGGTAGAATTTTCCGGGGAGTGCCGCTATGTGTATAGGTTTTTGTTACCGATTTCCTGGAAACCGGTTTTTCTAATTTTTCTAATTTTTTGGGAATAAATTCACCGAATTTTAAAGAATTATAGATCAAACAGGGGTAGAATTTTCCGGGGAGTGCTATAAAGTGTATGATTTTTTGTTACCGATCTTTTTGGAAACCAGTACGGAAATTTTTTCAATTTTTCGAGAATTTATTGACCGAATCTTAAAGAAGTAGGGGTAGAATTTTACGGGGAGCGCCATAATGTGTACAGTTTTCGTTGCCGATCTTTTTGGAAACCGGTTTTTTTAATTTTTTAAATTTTTCGGGAAATAATTGATTGAATCTCAAAAAATTATACATGAAGGAGTAGAATTTCTCGGGGAGTGCTATAAAATGTACTATTTTTTGTTACCGATCTTTTTGGAAACCGGTTCGGAATGACCAAATCTCAAAAAATTGTACATAAAGTAGGGGTTGAATTTCCCGGGGAGTGCTATAAAGTATATAATTTTTCATTACCGATTTTTTTGGAAGCAGGTATCAGAAGTTTGACGAATTTTTCGGAAAATAATTGATCGAATTTTAAAGAATTGAATATAAAACAGGGGTAGAATTTCCTGGGGAGTGCTATAAACTGTATAGTTTTTCGTTACCAATCTGAGAGAGAAAGAGAGGGAGAGGGAGGGAGAAAGAGGGAAAGAGAGGGACAGAGAGGGAGAGAGAGAGACAGAAAGGGAGAGAGAGAGAGGAAGAGAAAGGGAGAGAGAGAGACAGAGAGGAAGAGAGAGAGGGAGAGAGGGGAGAGAGAGAGAGAGAGAGAGAGAGAGAGAGAGAGAGAGAGGAAGAGAATTTCCCGGGGGGTGCTATAAAGTGTACTATTTTTCGTTACCGATCTTTTTGGAAACCGGTTCCGAATGACCGAATCTCAAAGAATTGTACATAAAGTAGAAGTTGAATTTACCGGAAAGTGCTATCAAGTATATAATTTTTCGTTACCGATCTTTTGGAAAGAGACTATTTGTGTGTCTTAATACACGTTCTTCGGGGCAAAGCCCGACGGGGCATGCTAGTAAAGGTATAAAGATATTGCGCCTGAATATATATGCAAATCTATTGCATTTATTCATTTCATGCAGAAATGATTAAGAGAGAACAAAGAAGAGACAGGGGGACATATGAAGACAACAATAGAGATTGCATTTTTCATCTGTATTTACGTAATATGATCAATAAGCGCAATCTACTAAACAATCTTGAAAACATGACATCATTAACGCCTTTCGATCTAAAGATGATAGAAGAATAAGAATGCTTACGGAACGTGAAGTAATTTATTCGGGCGCAATCGCGATCGTGGAGTAAGCTTAACATTACAAAGAAAAAATAAAGTTAGGAGGATAGGTACTCGAATACGAATCAAGTCCGTTCCTCCGCGTTTCCGCGATAACAATCGTTGAACAAACTCGAGAAGCATTCGCGCAATACTTCCTCCAATCCCCGACACCAATATTTATTACGCGAGACGATACATTTGAATTATTTAAATACGAATTTTCTGGTACATCTTCTTCTTGCTCCTTGTCTGTCGCGAGTATAATTATCTTTAACAAAAGCAATCAAGATCCGTTAAATAAATACACGAAATATATGAATTTACTTTATCTTTTCGCCTTGTCCTTTTCACTTTTCTCTCTTAATTGCAATAAATTTCTCGATTAAAATTTACAAAAATATATTCTGCTCCTATTTAGAAAGCTCAAATATACTTTATTATTTTTTATTATTCCGCGAGATTGAGATCCACTGACAAATTCGAAATTAGGAAAGGAAATTGTGTACGGTATTAATGTTTGAAACATGACATTGCGCTTCTCGAAGACGAAAGCTTTTACGCCTCACGGGACACTTTCTATGGCGCCGACGTGATTATCACTTCGCTTCTGGCAGATTAGTTGCCAAGACTCTGAATCCATTGTGATCAGCGATGTAATGCACCTGCTGAAGAATCCCGTTGGGATCGATGTAACTGTAGGCACCCCTAGTGGTGCCGTCGAGCGACCTGGATTCGGTTTTGGCGCTCGAGTCCCCGGTGTAACTGTAATCGTATTGGCCCAGGGAGTCCTGGGTGTGATGCAGCGAGCTGTGAAGGAATCTATAAGGCACCACCGGAAGTACGTAGGGCGCGGGCAAGGCCAGCCGTTTCTGAATGCTGGCGAGCGGCATCACCCTCCCCGAATGCAAGGCATTCTGATAAGACGTCGTCCGTTCGTCGTCCTTGAGAAGCGTGTTCTCCCTTAGTAACGTCGAGGGTGCTAACGACGAGGCGACGATGGTGGTGGTGGGGCCCGAAGACGTGGGCGATACCTTCGAGAGGCTCGGATCCGGCTTGGGAACGTTGATTCTCTCTGCCTCTGATCTTGGCAACAAGAACGGATTGGTGGTACCCTAAAAAGAAGAAACGAGTAAAAAAAATTGCTTAATTTCTATTTTAACATTATTTTACATTTACTTTGAATTACAGAAAACAGTACGTACTATTATACATACAACATATGTATATGTCGCAGGAATTTCATCTAATTTTTTTTCAAAATAGAGAATTTACAAAAACCGGGGTATTATGGGATGAATAAAAATTATTAATATAAATATAAATATAATTTATAATTATAAATTAATAAAAAATTTTACTCGCAATTTCACTGACAGAACCTAGAATTTTGCAAAATCACAAGTAAGATTGTGTAATTTTTATTCATTCCACAATATCCCACAATATCGGTTTCTTGTGAATTCTTTAGAAATGCAAAAGAACGAATTACAAATCCCTGCGACACATCTATAAATAACTTCTATCTTTAGTAATCAGTAGAATTTTTGGCGTTAAAATGGTGTGGAAAATTATATATATTTTTTACATTTATTTTATATTTATAATAAAAATATTTTATGGCGTGATTATTTTTTTTATCGAAACGCTCTCTCTTATTAAGCAAAAAATTCCAAGGCAATCGCGCGGTGCTATGAATTTCTCGTAACGTTTCAAAAGAAACGCGTGAATTTTTCCTTTTTACCGCCGCGTTTCCTCTTATTCGAGCAAACTTTGATTGAAATGTCCGCGCGCGACTTGCACATACCTCTATTTCTCGCGTCTTCAAATTCAGTTCGGCCTTGCTGCCGCTGTCCGGCTGGATTTGGGCGAAGCTAAAGTACGACGGCACGATCTTGTACGACAGAAGATTCTGATCCTGCCAATTGGCCTGATGCGACTTTTGCAACTCCTCGAGATGATTCCTCTTCGCCGCGGCCACTTCCGGCGTGTCGTGTATAGTTTGCAGCTCATTCTTGGGTGGCTGCGGCAGATTGCTCGCGCTGACTCTAAATCCATTCTTATCGTCCGCCGTATACGAGACCGTTTGCAAAATTCCATTTGCGTCGATGTAGGAATATCCTGAGGACATAAATAGAAATGATATAATACTCCTCGATAACGGGGCGCCATTGTGTCATCTATATAGGGAACGCTTATTCGCGCGTGGAAAGATATTTACAATTGTCGCATCTGTTACTATTGATGTACGTTAGTCGCCGTAATTATTGCTGCTATTGATTAATATTTAAAATGACAATAATTAGATAGCACTTGCGCTCTTTTGATAATTACGTATATATTCATATAATTTTGCGCACGTTACATTACGCGTATCGTGAGTCATCACATTGCAATCGAGAGAGAGAGAGAGAGAGAGAGAGAGAGAGAGAAGTGCGGCTGTAACATGCAACCGCGCATTGTCATCCGAGGAAATTTGCAGGGACGAGCATGCGGCGCGTATGGGCGTCTTTCTTACGTCATGCCGGCGAGCATTAGCGAAAGATTCACTCGCAGGACGTAGGCCGGTAATGCACCTCTTGTAACACACTTCGCAAAAGAATGCATTCCATTTATGCACTTGCGGCACGCGCATTAGATCACGAATCGTGACAAGCGCGCGCGCGCGCGCACGCGCGCATTGCCGTCCGTTGCAGATAAATTTCGCTTTATACATTTACATATATGAGGTGTCCCAGCTCTGCGTGACTGGCCTTTATCAACGATGAGCTCTCTTACTGAAACGTCAAAATGTGTAAAAAATAAAGAAAAAGAACTTACCACCCTGCGTGACACCGTTCAAAGTAGTTTCCGCTTTGGCGTGATGCGGCCCCGTGAAGGAATATTGATAAGATCCCGATCCGTCTTGCATGTGGTACTGCCTTAACGGCGAAAGTGCCGGTATCGGGCTCAGCCAAACATTGGCGATCGGCGAAGCGATGGATCGTCCGATGACGAGGCTGCACAAAATTGTCTACAAGCAGATAAATATGAAAAATATTAACTATAATTAATATTATCGAATTATTATCGGCGTGTTAAGCAGCTTTAATCAAAAATACGATAAGCCCGCGAAAAATTGTCATTGGTTAAAAGCAATTGGTTCGCGAATTGAAAGACTCTGTAAATTTTTATATCGATTTGCGATGAGTACGTTCCGTGATTACTAATAAAATCCTTTTATTAATTATTATCATTTTAATATTTTTAAATTATATTGTAATATGCGTAAATAAAATTGTACCAAAATCCATCCGTTGCAGCTGTGAATTTTAATTTGTTAGTACCGAATAATTCGGCTTAAAACAATGTGGCATGAATTATCAAATTATACTGCGATGGAAATTATTAAAGATTCTCCGTAGCTCGAATTAAGACTGTATAATTTGCAACATCAATTTGTTAGGGCGCGCTTATTCTAAACAGCTATATTTGCTTAAGTGTTCCATTCCTCGTAAATGAGACACGTCTCATCACAGCTATGTTTATTAACCAATTAATTAAATGGCAGTGCATCAGCTGCAACAACTACGCAGGCGTAAGGATACGACTGTCATTACGTGGCAGACATAATTTTCTACACTAGGGATACTGTTATTTAGACACACGCGACAACATTAGTCGTGATTACGCGGATACGAAGAAAAACTGCGTCTCGTCTGGAGTGGCATAGGTACGTATACCTAACGTTCATCGATTGTGGAATCGCGGAACGGCTTACCGGCACAATTCCGAGTTGCATTTATTATGATGTTTTCTTTTTCCGCGGAACAAAACCACATTCCTCGAATTGCGAGCCCTGTGAAGGCGAATCCAGGACTTCGACCGCCAATGAGCGCAACCGCAACTATGTCGCAGCAGTTCGGTCAAATCAATAGAATTATCATCGAGGGATATTAAGTTAACCGTTGCTCGCAATGAAATGGTATTATAGAAGCAGTTATTGACACAATATTAATATAGATTCAAAATACGCTCAGGTAATTAAATAATAATCGTAAAATCAACATGTAGTCGCGCGCGAACGTTGGATGTGTGCGTGTATCTCTCCTGGGAAGATTTACGCGGTACACGGTAAATATCGCGGTACATGATGGTAAATTGAATTGTAAAACTTTTGTTTCGTCTCAGTCCTCGTTTGTCAAACGCGGGGGTAAAATGCCAAAAGTTTATTCCTCTATCTATACCACAAAGGTGGATGATGGAATTGAATTAGAGACACCCACAAGAGCAAGATGCTGCAAACTACCTTGAGACTAATTACAAATTGGTTACATCAGGGGGATACGAGTAAGAGAAACCCTATGCGGTACACGAAGATGCTAAAAATAAATTATACTCAATCGCCATTAGTCGTGTTTAATTATTTGGTGAGCGCAAAGATTCGGTGCGGCAACTCAAGCTGTCGAAACTAGGATTCACTCACGAGTATCATGATCGTCCTCGGTTGGATCAGGTCGCCGGTTGAACCGTCGCTCGATCGTGGCTAGCGGGTCGGGGCCCCTCGATCGCGGGCTTTTCTTTTTCGCTCGCCTAGGATAATCCCGGTGAGAGTCGGCTAACGGGTGTGAGAGTGCAAGCTCTCGGTCGCATCCTTTTATATAGGATCCCCGTGGACTTGCCGCGCGCGCTTACGGTGATTCCCCACCCAAGCGTCGCGCGCGACGGGGCCCTAGCGGGGCCCTACGGGGCTCACGGAATCGCGCTCTTCGCGGAGTGCCCCAAGTGCCTGTTCGTTTGCCCACGATCGCAAATCACCCCGCGCTCGATTTCCACGCCGATAAATCAACGTTTATTGGTCTCGAGTACGAGCCGTCGATTTTACGCGCATTCCGGGCACCGAACGCGTCCCGCACAGGCTAAGGGATCCGCGCCCCATGTATAATAATGATGCGTGTACGCAAAAGGCGCGAGCGTAATAATGGCGACGCGGCCGTAACGAAAGGTAATTCACGCAGACTGGATTTCAAGTCTCCTCACAGCGGGTATATTGATCGAGTGGGCTTTATTCATCTCGGCTGTCGATATCACTTAAGTAGATACATAAATTATTTTTATACACAAAATCGACTTACAATTTTTACGGATATCCGTTTTTATCTGAGAATTTTTTGAAATTAATTTTTTTATAAGTTTTATAAGTTAGCTATTTAAGTTATGCATAAGATTACAATTATATACCACCTCACCTAAGTATGTTAACAATTATACCACGAGAGTCCCGTTCCACCACTCTTAATGGCACATCAAGAAACTCTATACTCCAGACAATTTGATGATCTACATTTGCGAATTTTATAATCTAACCGTATTTCATCGATTTTACAGGTCGAAACGTTTGTTCACATTATTTATTTAAATTTATATTATTAGCACGTACACCTTGCTTGGTTCGTTAACTCCCTTTTACATCCGTTGTTTTTAATTTTTCATAACAAAAACATCACACACACAGGAAATTAATATGCAGAGATTTTGCGTAAATATAAATTATCTATTTATTGATAATATTGATAGTATTGTCTTCACGAAGCGATTTATCCGACTAAATAGGTTTTCCGAACGTTATTTAGGAATAACGTTTTGCTAAAACGACTGTTTGATTGCTGCTGATAATGCGTTAAATCCACTTAATAGTTTGTTTTATCGTTGTTAATAATACCTCGTCACTTGTGTTATCGAAGATGTACCGCATAATTAATGCGGCCCCACACGCGCGCGTAATCTTCATTACCTTCAAATTGCATTATTGCTAGTTACGACGCATTCATCAACAATGATCGTAATAAGCTGCATCATAAATGCCAAAACGACAAACGCGTCATTATGAGCTGCATATATAATGACATTGGAGGGTAGACGGCGGATGGAAGAAACAGTTTCGCACATGCCAATGCAAATACATGCCCGTTGCACAATGTTACAAGACGTAAACGGAGCCGAGATAAATCTCTCCCGAGACAAGCAAATCGTTCTCGCTTCAAACCAAATTATCATATTCAAATCTAACAATAAGTGATTTGCTCCGTCGAGGATGAATAATATTTATGGTGTTTCTGAAAAAATTATTCTTTTATTCGCAAAGAAACCGACAAATAACATAATTCATTGATTTATTCGCCTGTATCTCAACTTTATCGCAGTACGGAAGACAGATTCGGAAAATACGAATGAGGCTATCGAAATTTTATAAATATTCGACAATTTAACAGTAGCCTAGTTTCTATCAATGTCTTCAATGTCCGATCCTGCTCCGGTTTAATGTACTGTTTCCACTGGTTTCCCCAAAGCTTGTGGATCGAAGGCGGAGCGCAATCACATTCCAGCAATCACATTTTCATCGACTTAAATTTGGTTCTACGCCACACTAAGTGCGAATTAACGACTTCGACCAGTAACATTTAGTGCGATTAGCGTCAAGCAAAGAGCCTGTTCACACGAGGCGTTTCTGCTCAGGTAGAACAAAAAGGCAAAATGATCGTAAAATGCGCAAGAATCGTCATTTTGCCATCGTTTTGACATAATTTTGACTTTATTGTGACTTGCTGCTCTACCTGCGAGTGTCGCGCGGCAATCGCGCGGCAGAAACGCCTCGTGAACAGGCTCTGCCTTCGGCAACGTAGGGGCAAGATTAACGCGCGTCAAGGGATCGGAACAGCATCCGCTTGATCCTCGAAAAATCGCGTCGGCGGCGCGAACCTCGAGTAATAGAAACAAAAATAAAATTTAAAAAAAATAGAAACGAACGCGAAATGCAATTAGCGAGCGGCGAAAATGAAACGATATACCGGCGCGCGGCGCGGCGAAAGGTCCGCGTCCTTTTAGGGAAGGTCCGGGACGGCCGCGGGGCCTCCGGCGTCTCTACGCGCCGCCGATCGCATAAATAATACCCACCGGTGGATTTACGGCCGCCTCGCTTAATTCGACGATGTAAGGGAACGATACAAGCGTAATGAGTTCATCAATTTCGACGGAATTACTCACGTGCCCGGTCGCGCAACAAGTCGCCGCCGACGGGGGAGGACTCTCTTTCTCTCTCTCTCTCTCTCACTGCGACATGCGGACACGTGGGCGATGCTGCGTTGGTTTTGACATTGGTAAACGGGCTCTCTCTCTCTCTCTCTCTCTCTCTCTCTCTCTCTCTCTCTCTCTCTCTCCCCTCTCCTCTCCCCTCTCTCTCTCTCTCTCTCTCCACTTTCCTTCTTTTTCTCTCTCTTTCTCTTTTGTCCTGCATTAAATGACTCTCGTAGAGAGCCGACTATCTAACCGCGCGGCACCAACGCGATGCAATGCGATGCCGCTGAGAAATGCAACGAGAAGGCACCGCGCGTACACGGCGGTGATCCTAAATCAACCCCCTCGTGGAACAAAAACAATGGCAACTATCAATTCCCTTAGTATGCAGCGAGAGAAAGAGAGGCATCCAATACTAATGCAATTGAATCTGAAATGTCAAATATTAATACAAAAAATTGTTGGTATAGTTTCAAATTCTCTCTCAGAAGTTTATATTTACTAATTAAATTTATATTTATTTACTAATTAAAAATCATAATATACGTTGTTATATATGTATAATAATTTCTTCCTCTTGTAGCTTTTGGGATAGCTTCTGTTCTTCTGTTTGAAGAGCTTTCGCATCGCGACCGCGGCTCTCACGGTTTCATAATTCACGTCCACGTATTACTGCAGTCCGGTTGCACGGAGCTGAAAACGTTTTCGCTGCCGGCGTGAGTTTCCCACCGTCGAGGAGGATTCCAATGCACACACGAGGCAACTAATCCGCGTCGCCCTAATCGCAGCTGGAGTTCTCGCAGTCTAATTATCGTGGGCTTTATTCCTACTCCGAGGAGAGAGCGAACGTTCGATACTGCGGAGAGCGAACTCTCTCACTCTCTCTCTCTCTCTCTCTCTCTCTCTCTCTCTCTCTCTCTCTCTCTCTCTCTCTCTCTCTCTCTCTCTCTCTCTCTCTCTCTCTCTCTCTCTCTCTCTCTCTCTCTCTCTCTCTCTCTCTCTCTCTCTCTCTCTCTCTCTCTCTCTCTCTCTCTCTCTCTCTCTCTCTCTCTCTCTCTCTCTCTCTCTCTCTCTCTCTCTCTCTCTCTCTCTCTCTCTCTCTCTCTCGTTGATTACACCTCACGTGGACTACTGCTGCCTCGTCTACGACGGTTTGAGCAATGAGTTAAATACGAAGTTGCAGAGACTTGTAAACTGCTGTGTACGCTACATTTTTAATCTTAGACGTGATGAACATGTCACGCCCTACAGGCGCCGACTGGGTTGGCTCTTGGTTGAAAATAGGAGACTGTACTTTCTAGGCTGTCAGGTTTATCGTATCTTGTTCTTACAGTCCCCTGCCTACCTGAGTGAGCTCTTCACTTCGCCTGACTCATCGCTTAGGAGATCCGACCGCCTTCTCGGTTCGTCTCTGACTTTTAACGTACCGTTTTGTAGAACTGCAACGTATTGGAACTCTTTTCGTCCTTCTGCGATACGCTTTTGGCATTCTCTTCCTACCAACGTAACATCTGCACCTTCCCTTCCATCCTTCAAAAACCTTCTCCGTTTACATTTATTCGCTACTGAATCTGGTTAGCGCTTGCTTTGTTGCCTGCCAGTGCAATTTTCGTAGTGCAATGGTATCACTACCTAGTTATACAAATTAGTAGTCGCGTTATACATATATTAGTAGTTATATTAGTTAAGGTTATATTATACGTCTACAGGTGCAATTTTAGTTGTGCAATTGAGTTTATTCGTGTCATTAAATTCACACTCACTTTATACTTACTAGTTACATTTTGTTCATGCTTATTCTCTTCTTTTGTTTAGTTTAATTTAGTGTAGTTTTAAACATATTGGAGGCATTACAATGGCTTATTGTAATGCATCCAATATTGTAATGCATATTGTAATGCATTCATGATTTCAGCGTATTTTCCTATGTATTTATAATTTGATTTGCCCTTTAGCAAATGTTCGGGCATAATAAACTTAATCAATCAATCAATCAATCTCTCTCTCTCTCTCTCTCTCTCTCTCTCTCTCTCTCTCTCCGGTATGGTCGCGCGCGACGTCTTTATTACGGCGGCTCGTATTCCGCTCGTAAAACTCTCCTCCCGGAATAACACATCGAAGATCGTCCGCCTGTAACGCATCACACCCCAGACCCTTCTTCCAGCCTGTTGCTGCGAGACGCGGTAATAGAATACATGAGACTCGGAACGGCGGTCGGCGCCTGCCGATGCGTCGTCGATTCGGCCAACAGGTCGAACTGACGCATGACGGCATCGTATAAAGAAAAATCTGCAACTCGAAATCGCGCTGCGGCCTCGTAAAAGCGTCGCGTAAATAACGCCTCGTGACGTAATAAGGTACAACAATCGACCGGTTTGTTACCGATTGCAAACTGTATGTATTCGTGAAACGATGGAAATAGAATTGCGAAGTCACCTCACCTGCTGCGAAATGAAGTCGCTGGCAGCTTTGCGTTGGGCATATAGGAACACAGTATTTACTATGTATTTTATCAGATACAGTAGTAGAATGATCGCCTATTTCATGAAAAGATACAAAGGCAATTACATTCAAAATTAGAAAAATTGTTTTTAAATATAAATTACACAAATTTCCATATTTCAAATAAAATACGTAACTCTTTGTTTTATTATTATCTTTATTAGCTTTCTATCATGCATTTATACTCGTTTTCTCATAATATTTTAATACTTCATCGTCGATTTTGAAGCAACAATGCTATTATAATTTTCACGGATGATTTTGAAACAGAGATTCTGCGTCTGACGGTCGATATCCGAGCGTTAATTCTGTCTATAACGGATGAGCTTTAAGTACACATCAGCTTTGTGTATACAAAATATCCAATCAACTACTAAATACGCGATATCCGCTGAACATTACGTTCGCGGCAGTTATATACGTTTTGCCCATTGTTCACGAGCAAATTGCCCTTCTTGCCGCGTTTACGTTTTCCTCTCTGGTGGTGCGGCATTTCTCACATATTGATAAAGTCGTTTTTTTTTAAACCTCGCCTGAGATTGGTATAAGGACAATCCGATATCCTCCGCACCTCATTTTCTTTGTCGCACGATTTTGATACGACGACATGCGACATGCCACAGCCGATGCGACCGTATATCTTACACGCGTAATGTTATACCCGCATTCGCAGGCGCGGGATATGTCTACAGAACATTCAGTTTCGCCTTTTACGGTGGGACGAATTTTTCTTGCGTACCCACTACCCACCTCGGAGATCGTTGACCCCTCCTCGTGCTTAACAAGAATTTTTTGCTGAATTTTTTCCCAATAAGAATAATAACAAAAATAGCAATATATATATATAATAATGTAATAATATAATATATAATAATAATAATAATAATAATAATAATTTTGCTAAAGTTTGAATGATATGAGATATACATACAGATATAATGTGGAGAAGCTCACCTCAAGAGCTAAGGAATCAGCAATATTACAAGCAGTATACTTACAGCTCAGAATTTTAATATAATTAAAATACTAATAAACCGATAATAATTATAATAATTCGTATATTCGGATATGTGACTTTATTAAGAGTATACAAAGATGAATATACAAGTTAATATGTAAGTATTACATAAGTGCACAGAGATGTATAAAATTATAGTATAAGTAATAATATCTAATTCGCAATTAAAGAAAATATTAACAAATACACGGAAAGAATTTTTTGTTATATTTTACCCTTAAATTCACTACAAACTACAACTTGGCAACCAAATTTTTTGAAATATACAAAACATTTTACAAACAACGTGATAAAAATTACCAAGCAGATTAGTAAATTTTGAAAAATTATTGAAATTTTCTAGATATATGTTAGTAAAATTAATCAAACATATTTTATATTTTAATGTAATAGATATTAATACTTTTTATTATGGTAGATATTGATCAGAATAGCTCGCACAAAGTTCTTGGTGGATACATGTTGTCCCACAACTACCATGATTTCAGGGTAAATTCTAAGAGAAAATTCTCTCCGTGTATAATATGTAAAATAAGTAAAGTAGCTTATGAGAATACAATTCATAAGAATGCAAAAAAGACAAAAATAACTATAAAATAAAATAACCGTTTATTTCAGATGAATGGGGAAAAAAATGCTCGTCGATGAACAAGTTTTGGCGTCAAATCTCTTCCGCTTCCAGGTATACATACACATCAACACAATATAGCATTTGTTATCTTCTTTTTTGCAGCTTGTAACAAAGCCTGAGATAAAGGATTTTGCTGGACTTCGTAAAAATTCTCTCGGTATAACTGTTTCTCTGCGCCGTCATTTTTTACTAATTCATGAATTTCACGAGTTTATTAACTAAATTCGGATATTTTCTAGATGGGTATCGTGCATACACCGCTGCACGCTATACGGCAAGAAAGCAACGCCAGTTTTGATCCAAGCGTGAGACGTACATCGTGCCAGCGACATCAAATAAAAAATAGGTCCGACGTTTCGCCGCGCGCGCACACATCCCCCTGTCGCATCCCTCTTCGCGTCATAGTAAAAGCTGTCTCGCGCTGGCAGGAACGACCTGATTTACGAGCACGGCCCGTGAAATCTTCCCCGAAGATCAGTCGGCTTGAATAACTCGCGATATCTCTCCGCATTCGTGCGCATCGCGCCGTTGAAGATACTCGATTTTGGGAACTGAATAATTCCGTTGAACACACCGGTGACGTAGCTCGTGAATTGTTCCCGTGAACACACGGGATGTTTATGTACATACGCGCGTATGCGTGCGACAATGCGATTTTTCAATAAATACGGTAGCGCTTCGTTATCGGCGCGCGAGAACGCGAACGCACGTCTAATAAATATACAAAGCGCGAACACGTAGAACCTTAAAAGAGCGAAAAGCGAAATCAAATTAGGCTCCCGGCATAAATCGGCGCGTGCGCGCGATTATTTTTTTGCGTCGCAAAATTCGCACGGGCAATTATAAAAGGGGCGATAAATAATATGCTAATTAGCGTGAACGCGTTTATACACGGCGATAAACACAGAAGCGCGCGGATCCTATATAGCGTGGCTCGGATGCGAACGTGAATCACGATCGTTGGCCGCGAGCGTGTACTACAAGGAGGAACTAACGTCCGATCGAAGATTACGGGGACTAACTAACGATTCCATTTGCTGATTGCCCGGTCACTCCGGCTACTCCGGGCCGCTTTTATCGGCTTGGCCTCCCACGAGAGGAGAAGCTATAACGCGCGCGCACGTATACCGATAAGCGTTGCAAGGTTGCGCGTGCTGGCCCCGCGCGGCGGAGAACGAGCGCGATCAATTAAGATCGATCGATACTTAAATATTCCGTCGTAATGCGTGAAACTATCCCCGATATCTCGCTTAATATCCCACGTCGGCGTTGCAAATATTACAGTTAGGTATCTCGTTTAGCGTTAGATATTCATCGTTGCCATTTGTCATTAAGGAGAACGGTATTTAAGCGTATGCAGAAGCACAAATGCGCGGGATGTGTGAAGTCCAGAGTGAGAACTTGCGTTTAAGGCTCTATTTTTTTTTCAATTTTATATTAATTAATTACAATGATATATTAATTTAACCGACGACTATAAGTATTTGTATCTTCTTTTGATTAACTTTTCGACTCCCATGCTGATTTCCGAGACATAAGCTCTCAATGTAGGGCTCGCCCCGAGTGAAAATAAGTTATATCTTTTTAAAATTGTATATGTTATACATTTATTTTTCTTAAATAAAAACTTGTAACATAAAAATAAATTTGGAAAATCCACAAAATTTACGAAAATTTGCTGGCAGAATTATTCTTAAAAAATCATTTATGGGGCAAAAGCTCGCCCCGCTTGGGAATCGAAAGGTTAAAAAAAAACTCCCTTCTTTTAATTATTATTACTGATATCAATATTAACTATGTTTTCTCTCAAGAACGTGTTTGTAGCAGAGTTTACTCATTTCTTACGGCGAGCAAAAAATTGTGTTGCTGCGAAACAATCATCTTCGTGGAATCGACGTAAAATGTTAACGCTCACCGTGGAAATCGCGACTTGAAGTATAATTACTGTCCAGAGCAGATAACCGACGAGATTTCGACGTGAAATTTTCCTACCGTAGATAAGGAAAAGTGGATCACACATAGATCGTGACGTGAGATTGTCTGCGGAAGGCGCACGTAAGATTAATTTTCTTATATCGCCGGCATCGTAGTAGAGGCTTGACTCGCAGAAATTGCAGCGTGTGCAGAAGCGTTTCTTCTTTTCGTCCCGTTATCACGATTTTTTCATGCTAATAAAAAAACGCACGCGGATAGCACGCAGAATTTGCCAAGCAACTCGAGTCGACTTTAATTAATTACGCATATAATATACAGCTTATTTGATAAAATTAAAAAGCTTATATGTGAGTTTCCTTGTTAAAATTTCACTGATTTCTTTTTAATCGTTTTAATATGACGCAACGCAATCGAACGTATATAGCAGCGCGTTAGAACTCGTGTTTAAGATATTTCATATAAATTTTTAATTAATTTATAATAATAATGTATTAATTTAGTATTTGTATATAATATATTAATTTGTATAAACGGTACACAGAGAGAATTTTCTCTTAGAATTTACCCTGAAAATTACGGTAGTTGTAGGACAACATGTATTATGAAGAATTTTATGCAAGCTATTCTGTGTGCGATTAATATCTACTATAATAAAAAATATTAATATCTATTACAATAAAATATAAAATATGTTTGATTAGTTTCACTATAATATATAGAGAAAAGTCCCCTATTATGAGATAGGCTCCTAATATGCGATAGCGAGGTTTCTGCTAAACTGGTTCTATCTGTTGGTTCCATCATGAACTTATTGCCCTTAGAGTAAAAACCTATTTAGTGGAAAAATCATTATTCGATCGTGCGTGTACTTTTGCCTACAGTTTTTAATTATGCACATAAACTTTCGGCAATCACGCAAAATAGATATACGGTATCTCATAATAGAGGACTTTTCCTCTAGTAAAATTTCAATAATTTTTCAAAAATCACCTATCTGCTTGGTACTTTTTTATTACGTTGTTTGTAAAATGTCCTTGTTGTATAAAATTTTATATATTTCAAAAATTCCCATTATTTATACCGATAATATTTTATTGGTTGCCAAGTTGTCTCACGTTTTTAGTGAGTTTACGGTAAAATATAACAAAAAAAGTTTCTCCGTGTACAAGTTGTGTTTGTCTTTCGAAGAACTTCTTTCTTTTAATTAATGTTGTAATTAATGTTATATACTATATCAGTATTAACTACGTTTTCTCTTAAGAGCGTTTCTGGTAATCTACTCATTGATTGGAATTCCTCGACTCGCTTATGTCCAGCCATCCTCGAACTTCGAGAGAGGAAAGGGACGTTTACGCGCGGGCTTTATTTCGGGTGAACGCACGCGGAAATGCAATCTCGGGCGTATAAACATCTCGCGTGACGCGAAACAATCGAGGTACATACCTGGCCTGTATATACTGCGCGGACCGAACGTCTCGGAAATCATTATCCGAGACACTTTATCGGGCGCGGGCCATCCGCGCGCGGGCGCGAGGTAACGTATGCGCGGCTTTTATCGGCGCGAATGTGTGCCTACGTACGCTACGTGCTGGGACGTTTTTATTATCGCGAGTGTGAATCGTCGTGCCTTCCCACCTTCGTCCGTTCGTCCGTTCGTCCGTTCCACCGCGACCTCCGCCATCGCAATCGCGGAGCCTCGCGCCGCGCCGGACAAAAGACGATTTTCTCGGGTGATGGATCCCGATATCGCGTCCCGGCCGTGAGTTTTAACTCTTAAGCGCGCAGCTTTGCATATATGCAAAACGACTTTTCATCTCTTATGATGTTCGAACTGGAAACGCGCGGCCTTGCACGTCTGTGAAAGGCCTCCTCTACTGGTTCTTTTGAGTCTTCTATAAATGGGAGGCTGCCACCTTTTCAAATTAATAAAGAAAAATTGTTTAAAAATTTTTTTAGGATTCCGTAAGCAGTCATTATTTATTTAAAAACACGGCTCAAAATGCTACGAAAAATTGTACATTTAAAAGTAAATGCGAGTAAATGAATACGCGACTCTCGAATTTTGATGCGAAGAACGGAACCGATTAGAACGATCACTTTTATAGGAAAGCCGGCCGGATTTTCATCGAGAGAATCGAAATCCTGCTCGCTTATCCCGTGACGTCCCGATATGTGATTTAATGTGAACTATATTTCTTTAATCTAATATATGTCTGTTTTACGGTCATCCCTGCGAGATAATACTCCGGAGCCGCTCTGAAACTCTGATCCAGATATCGGTTCGTTTCCTCCAGGACGGGACAATATAATATCCTAAGGGACAAAGTACCCGCGGGTTTATGGCAATTCCATTTCTGCATCGTGTATTGAGCTACATTTATCTCCTCGCGCTCTCCGGTCCCGATAGAAATATTGGAACCGCGCGTGATTTACGGCGACCATTATTATTTCGCATTTACCACACTCTCCCCCGGCCGCGCTACAGATACACGCGGGGTTATCCCCGCGTTGGCGAGGAAAAAAGAACCTCCCGAGAATTTATACGGCGTTTTATTAAGGCTAATACGAAGGGCGGCAACGTGGTTCGACAATAAAGGAATATTACTAGGTAATACGCGCCCGTAATGCGTCTGACGCGAGATCGGCATAATCTCTACGAAGCGTTTCAACGGCCTTCTCGCAAGCCATCCGTTATGCGTGCCCACGCACTCACGCACTCACGCATGTGCCGTGCGTATGCAACACCCGCGAAAATAACCCACGTGAGTCGCGTACGAGAAAACGGGTTCGTGCGAATTGTAACGAGGGCGCGATCTTATGCCAGATTTCGTTGGCAAGTGTCCCCTCCCGATCAGATTCCGATCTTAAATCGCGACACCCTCTCACCATGGACGCTCGTTTATCTGCTTGTTGACCTAATCCGCGGACCGTCGTTTCACGAACGGTCATGTATGTACATTTACGATGCGATGCCTCCGTCTTCCTTTATTTTAGGGACGAGCGCGTCGCGTCGTGTTCATGGATATCCATTCATCACAATATCTACATCAATATATTGAAAGACGAATAAAGTAATTATAGTAGAAATTCCTACTGCAAAGTTACAAATTTCTATTCTTCGACATCGTTCAAATGTCCGTGTATTGTCATTCATTCCAGCCTATCTAGCTGCTTCTCGAGATTTTGAATCAATCTGCAATCGTCGTACGATAGAAATTCGTATCTTTGCAATAAGAATTTACATCGTAATTACTTAATTTCCATTCTGTGATATATTAATATTTATTCTTTAAGATATGTACAATGTACAATATGTATGTATGTTCTCGGATTTTTAAATCAATCTGCAATCGTCGTACGATAGAAATTCGTATCTTTGCAATAAGAATTTACATCGTAATTATACTTTATTTTCATTCTGTGATATATTAATATTTATTCTTTAAGATATGTACAAAATATGTATCTATATATGTATGTATATATATTTAAAAATCTGAGAAGCAAGTAGGAATGAATCGATATTCACGTCTCCATAAAACGTTCTCCTTGTTCTTACATTTTGCTCGTAAAACTCGATCCAACGTACGGAGCGCTCAGTATACCATCTGCGGAAAATAATCCTGTCAGATGCCTCTGCCCCGGCATGCGAATGCGCGACTCGGAAAAATCACCGTCATAAGAACGCGGGTATAAGTGCGCACACGCGTTGAATTCGCTCGCGCATATTGGCGAATCCTCCCCGTTAATCTCGTCGTTACTCGACGGACACGCGATATCCGCGCATGAAAGTTTTAACGCCGCAATATATATTCGCGCGACGGTGTAATCCAAAGTCAAGGCCGCGATTTCAGTTCCATCTCGGGCGTAGAGTGACGACGAGACGACAAATGATCGGTCGTAAAAGAATACCAACACCTCCCGGGATCGCGTTGTAAATCTCGCGTATGTTCGAAGGAAACGAATTGGGCTCGAAGTGGCTAATTAAACGGCGCGATTTCTTTGCGATTTGCAATAAATACGCGGCCGGTTATTCCTTCCGACCTTCGAGACCGGAGATTCGCTCGCCACACTCTCGCAGAACAGATCAATTTAAATTACTTGCCCGGATTGACATTATCGGACATTATGCCGCGTGTTATTCGAGCGAGAGAGATTAATATGTAATAATAAGCCATTAATATCTGCGTATGAGAAAGGTGATAATGTATACACGCATTAAAACAGAAAGGTAATCTGCACACAAGATTGACAATATGTTTTTAATGAATGCGAGAATCGTATAATCGTACAATAATTTAATACAAGTTTGTAAGATGATCGTTTTACAGGATAAATGAACGCAAGGCGAGGATTAATAATAATGATGTCCATGGTGCGAGCCACCGCGAGCGAGCTTGTCATCAATCAGTCGTTCATGGAACTCTCGCTGAAGATATAAATGCTTTATTCTTATTTGAGCACGATGCAAATGACTTATCCGCGCGCGTTTTATTTTGACTTTTTAAAGCCTAGATATTTTCTTACAATTTGCGATAAAATATAATTACATTAATTTTAACAACTGCTTTTGTCAAGAGATAGAAAAATAGCTTACAAATTATAAAGATTAATTGTTTACAGAAATATTTATAAAATATTTAATCTATCTCGCAAAGAGTCAAACTAAAGAAATGATATTGTTTATCAAGATATCACTCAAATAGAATGTTGTGCAAAAATTTATCAAAAATTCAAATCAATGAGACATAAATACAAACGCGCGAAGAAAATTTTCGCGATATCAGCGAGCGAAACGACCAAATCCTTATATTGCCAGTTCGAGCTTCTCGTTCGAGTGTATCTGACGGCGGTACTGAGAGGACTGAGCGATGGGTGCTAAGATCGGCCAGGTGGAGATCGGTCGAGCGTAGGAAGTTGCCAAGTACACGGTCGGTTCGTTCACTATCGGTATGGCTGCTTCGAGTTTGATATTGCGATGGATCTGGGTCCTGCTCTGACTGGAGATGACGACCGGAAGTGCCTCCTTGATGACAACTGGAGATACGTCTTTGGTGACAACCGGAACCGCTTCGTTAGCGACGACCGGAAGTGGCTCCTCGATGACGACTGGAGATACGTCTTTGGTGACAACCGAAACCGCTTCATTGACGACGGATGGAAGTGCCTCTTTAGTGATGACCGGAAGTACGTCTTTGGTGACGACTGGAATCGCTTTCTTGGTGACGATCGGCGTCCCGGCGATCGGCAGCGGCCTGTCGATCTTTACGGTGTCTTTGCGATTTGGGCCTTCCAATCCGAGAATGTTGTGAAGTTGGATACGATTTTCGTTGTAATCGGGAAAAGTGGAGATGAGCGGCTCGATGGCGGTCGTTACCACCACCTGCCCTGGTTCGATTCCGATCGTTTCTGCGTTGACGACTGGCTCTTCCGGCACTTGGACGCGAAGATTGTTGTGCACCTGGACGCGACTCTGCTGCGAGGTGGCCAAGGGCACCTGGCTGGGAAGGATCACCGTCGTCTCGTAGACAGGTTCCGACAGGACTCCGACGGTCTTGACGAGTTGAGCGGCCTTCAAATGAACGTTATTGTGAACATCGACGCGGCTCTGTTGAGAAGTCGCCGCGCCGGTCAATCTCGGGATCAGAACCGAGTCCAACAGGCCGTATACAGGCGCGACGACGGCCTCTACGGCGGCACGATTGGCCCGACCTTTGGATTTTTCCTCGTCCGGCGTTGGAAGCTCGTGGGAACTCTTCGGCGAGGCGATCGCCGCCGAGCTCTGATCGGCCTGATCTCCCTGGGAACTCGGATTTTCTGTCTGATGACGATCTTGATCGTCGGCCGATGCCTCTAGGCTGCGCTTCCTGCGGCTCGCCCCGCTCGCCTGCAGGTGCACCTCCTCCCCTCCTGCGGCTCTCGCGTGTTTCTGCGAGTAGGCGTACCTGGCTGTTAGGAGCTCGCCGGGCTCGAGCGGCAAATTGTCGTCCGTAGGCAGATTCGTCGCCGCGACGCGGAAGCCGCCCTCGTCCGCGACGTAAAAGACGGATTGCAGGATACCGTGCGCGTCGACGTAGCTGTAGGAGCCGCGCGTGACCCCGTCGAGACCCCGGACTTCCTCCTTGGCGGACGGGCCGCCGGCGTAGCTGTACGCGTGCACCCCGGCGCGCGTGTCCTGCGACTGATGGTACACCGGAAGCGGATCCGCCAGATAGGCGTAGGGCAGCAGGGTCAGCTGCGCGCCCGCTGCCGCCGCCGCGCCGAGAATCGCGAAAACTGGAATCTGCGGGGTTTAAAACGAGTCTCTCTCACCTACAGGGAATAATACACAGAAGCGTTCGAGCGCCCGAGATGATTCTCGCAACGCATAAGCCATTTTTCGAAACCGTCCTCCTCCTCGATCGAGATTTTCTTACGAGATCCGGTGCGAGAGCAGTGCAGTCTTTATTCTCTATCTCGCCGCGCGGGATTATGCCGGGCTAAAATTGCAAAGCGATTGTACGTGTTCTATCGACGTGCTTGTTTCGCCCGCCGCGGCGCGCCGTTTCGCCGGTAGAACTCCGACATCCCTACGATCGTCCTGGGACTCCTGGGATTAAAGAACAACATTGGCGCAGTTCCGTGAACGATATATCCCGTTACTCGATACCGCGGATCCGCCGGGGAGATAGATACAGCAAATACGCAAATACGCAAATACGATGCATTATACGCGCGTACGTACCGCAGAAAATTCGGCCGAGCGCGCTTTATTCGGTAACAAATGCAAATCGTGAGTGCACTCGCCCTCGGAACGCTCATTTCGCATGCAGTCGTCGAGTCGGTGGATTTACTCGCGCAACTAGCTGGCTTCTCGGGACATACGTTCCCGTAGAATATCGAGAGAATTATCGCGTCGGGAATTTCGTTCTCGGGAGGACGAGAGAGAGAGAGAGAGAAAAAGAGAGAGGACTTCTCGAGTTCACCGCCGCGGCGACGAAATGTCCGACGAATTTTTGCGCCCGCATCGGTATCGGTAGCGTGGGGGAGCACCTCCGCATGCAGGCAAGCGAGTGTGGGACGGGGTGAGTTTATACTTGCATGAGCCTTTCGGGAGACCCCAGCCTTTCCTTGCGGTCCAATATGGTCTGAAGAGGACGAGCCGCCCGTTCGGTGGAGTAAGAAGGAAAGTGATTAGAGCGCGGTAGAGACCCTTTACGCGTCGAGCCGCAAAAAGAAGAAAAGAATCGACGACTCCGATTTGTATTTTCCTTTTAAACTGCTCCGCGTCGATGCGAGCGCATCTTATCAGCGGGTGCGATCAAGCGAGAACTTATTTGTGAATTCATCTATGAATTTGATCCGCAAAGCTGGAACGCTTTATTCGACAAATGGGAGACAAATCACGAACCGATGAATAAAAGTAATTCAAAGATCAAGTTTAATTAAAATAATTGAATGCAGTTAGCTGAATGTCTGCTACAAAGAGGTAACACGTAGAGTTAAAGAAATATCGTTAAATAAGTAGTTGCACATAATTGCCACACAAAATGATGTATCGCGAAAGAAACTCGTGCGGATTAACGAAACATTTTAGATTGTATATTAATTTACACGCTTGAAACTTGAGATTTCCATGTTCGTTAAAACGAGCGACTCTAGAAGCGGATTCTTCGAAACTGTTGCAGCGTGTCTGCGGAGTGTCTGGCAATTTAAGTCGCCTATAAATGTTGGAGCAAAAAGTTTGCGAAACAGTTGTAACGTTGTACCCCGCAAGGCCGGCCAGAAGAAGCTCGCGTTGCAAAAACAGCGGGGGGGTTCTACTCCCATATTGGTGTTGGATAAGAGCAGTGCCATTTGGCGTGGCCGCCGTAAAACGCGCGCGGTGGTCGTGCTCTCGTACCGCGGACTTTACACGCGTATATTTTTCAACGCTTTTATATCTCGACAAAAAGCGAGTAGGCCGGCAGGCCTCGCGCAAGAGCAACCCCTGCAAATAAATTATAACGCTCATATATCATTCCCGCGGACGTTTCGCTCCCCCGAACAGCCGCTGTTTAACGCGATGTCGTTTGTAATAAAGACTTCGAGACTTCGCTTTTAGCATCACGCACAATAAGCCAGAAATTTATTTAAAAAAAAATTGTATTCTGCAACTTTTTATTTATACATAGTTATAGATATGAAAGCAGTAGCAGTTTAAAAATAAATTAACAAATGCTATTTAATAAAGTATTGATTTCTTGCCCGCAACCACACAATTTGCTTAACATTAGAACCGACGATTAATTTCTACAATGTAAGCATACTATGTATAGGGTGGGGTACACTAAAACCGGCTCCAAAAGCAAAATACAGTTTTAAAGTTATATAAAAATAAAATAAATGCTGATAAACGTGTAAAATGTTGAAATTGAAGTCTTTTTAAATTAAAAATACCACATATTAAATGTAACTCAAATGTACAGTACATTATTACCAATTAAAACTGTACACCACGTTTATATGTACAATATATCAGAAGAGTATACAGTTTTATTTGGTAATAATGTAATGTACATTTGAGTTACATTTGACATATATATTATATTTCCCTCTTCTTCAGTCATATTGCTCGATTTCGTGACCCCTTTATATATCTGTGCATTAGATATATGAGATCTACAGTTTAATGTCAGTTCCGAACAGCTTCTATAGAGACATCTCTCTGATGCTCCACGATCGCCACAGATATTATATATATTAGATATTATATCCTATATATCTTTGAAAAAAAACGGATAATAAAAAAAGTAAACCGATCAATTTAATCATTTACATATTGTAACGAGAACTAAGAAGAAAATCTCAGAAAATGCACTCTTATAATTAAAAAAAAAAACTTTAAAAAGATTACTCAAATTTATAATGGTGCATTTTGACTGCTTTGGTAGTTCTAGTGTTAAGCAAAATGTATAACTTATCACGAGCTAATTCTGTTCTAGCCTGATGCAAAATATCGAGCTGTTCTACTTTTAGGAATAAAAAAAGACAATATTGAAGAAATTAAAGTTCCTCGAAGTAAGAAAATTCGTAAAGGGCATAAAAAAAGCTTGCATGAGCTTAAAAAAAAACTAAGGGAAGACTGAACAGATTGCGCTTACCAGTGCCTGCATCGTGCTCGGGTGTGTCTCCGTCGACCTCTTTGCTGGCTGAAGGACTGCCCGGGCTGTGCAACTTGCTCGCGATCTGGTTTTGACTTATATACGCGACGCGAGCCGCGCGGGATGTCTTCGAACCAGGAACCCGAGGAATCGTCGAAGGACAAGGCGGATACGTTCCCCGAGATGGGATCTCATCAGTCGATCGATCCCTGCGAGCCCATCGTGGCCGTCTTTGGCATGGTGATATCGTTCGCGCGCGTCGTAAAGGTGAGAAAAGCCGGGCGTACCGGATTCGACGCTTGCTCTTCCCCCGCGAAAATGAACGATGGAGGAGTTTCGTTCTCTTTCTCAAGGTGCCATTGTAGAAAAATAAACAAATTAACGAGCGAATTTAATCGATTTATAAAATCAACGTTTAATCTTTATTATCGCATTTTTATATCTTAATTTATATTTCTATTTGTACATTCTTTTGCTTGTTATAATTTCTAAAAAAAAAAGCCCCACAGCCCGTCCATTTGATTCGAGATTAATTGCCGCGATCTTACGATGAGGAGAAGCGAACGTTTAATCATTTGCAACAAATCTTCGGTAAAATGTAATTATATCCTTATGACGCGTGGTGGCCGAGACTTTTACGCGGTACTACAATAATGAGGCGTCGTTAGAACGAGGCGGGAATTGAATGAAGCGAGAACGCCAGGGAGGCGGAACTGGTTCGGCTTACTCGAGGTCGTTCAACGATCCCCAATCGTGTAGATATGAAGAAATTTCTTCGGTTGCAACCCATTCGAACCCGGAGGGGATTCTGGCTTCTCGCGCACCGGAGGCTATACTCGACCTCGGATCGCTCAATCTGCAACGTTGTGACGCACATTAATGAGGTTCTTGCGCGAGAGCCTTGTTCCGGTTACAACGGATTCTTTACCTTTATGATAATTCAAAGAAATGTAAAGGTCCGAGAGAAAAGTGGTTTGAGGGAACTGCGGATGTCTTTCGAAGCCCTGGAAGATGTGTTTCTCTCAGAAAACTTTCTTTCTTCTACTGGAAGATCGTTTGAAAAGCGCGGTTTCATTAGTTTACGAGAGAGGGGATTCGCGTTCTCATTATTAGTGTAATGTTATCATTATAATTGCTTCGACGATTGGCCGACATCAAGGCCATCAGGGTCCGCTCTCGGTTGCGCTGCCTCGTTTCTGCCTCGTTTTATAAATACGCGCGCGCGCGCTCGTATTTGCTTTTGAGATGAAGCTTGTTCCGTAGGTTTAATGCGCGCGGTTTAATAAAGCGCATACTGAATCGAAACTCATACATGTCATAAGTTTGCGAACAGGATCAAGTAACATGCCTTTAATTTTCATGATGGTGCGCCGAGGGAGGAGGCTAGAGCCTGACTTGTTGCTCCTCTTATTGCTTCTTCCAGCGTGGAGCACCGTATATTTAAAAAATCGCGTATTTATATTATACCAGCAACAAGTTCGTACGTTGTTAAAGGTTTTGTACTCGTTATGTAGTGCCCTCTTGACGCCTGCACATTACTCTCCATTATGGTCACAATAAATTGTGTGTAATAATTGTGTTTAAATGTTATAATTAATACAGTGAAATTAAAGCGACACACGAAACGCTTCGTCGGACACTTAATTATTATAATACACGAAATGGATCAGGTCCTTAGATCCTTAGGCTCTCGTATTGTCGGACCTATATACGATTGAGGATAGGCAAAGATAATCCGCCTGTATTTAAATTCCCGTTTTATTACGAAAATGCGAATCAAGATCGCACAAATCTCAGGTCCTTCCTTGCCAATAATTTCCCTCTGAAACGCGACCATGCGGTTTCGCTTCTTCCTCTCCGCAGAGCTACGATTTACGCGCGTGATTAGAAGCGAGATCGTGCCTGACGATCGCGCCGGCAGTATGTCGACGATTTTTTCAATCGCGAGTAACTCCGATTGGCCTTGATCAGGGCCGCGACGCGCCTCGTGTTCGGCGGAATTGTTCGCCTGCCGCGGCCTTTTTACCCCCCTTTTTTTCCACGGCCGCAGACCGCAGACGTCCAGGAATCCCTCCTCTGGGCACAATGAAATCGCGTACCGATCCTCGTCCTTGTCGCGGTCTTCGGCGATTTCGATGACCCGGACCCGCGCGCGCGCGCGCGCGTGCACACGCGGCATACACGATACCTGCGCGCGCCTCGAGGCGAGTATTATAATGACATAAAGGGTTGGCGCATCAGGGGATCAACCTGTCCACTGCACTGTCGCGATGTGTAAACCCGACACCGCGAGCGAGTATTTGCATATATTCTGTTTCCCCAAGAGCAGCATGGAAGCATGGACTTTCAAATGCAAGCGGTCACGTAATGCAAGCGGAATCGTAATGCGTTACGTGATATTAACGCGGATTACAATTAATTAGAGGCGATTATGCCTCATCATTGCGCTATCCAGTTTTGTTTTTTGCTTCGATATCCCTATTTCAATGCGAATAATCGATATTAAGTCTATTAATTCATTTTTAGATTGCTAGACATATATAATGTAAGCTACATAAAATCTTTGTGTAATCTCACGCTGTTAAATTCGTAATATCAAATTATTTCATTTTCAGTTGTTTTTAATAATCATTCCTATAGATCGCCATTGCTAGCTCGGAGCTCCTATTCAAATATGTCGTTAATTTAACTAAAACAATGTCAATTCAACTATCAATTTAACTAACCGATGGAATTAAAACAACTGTTTTGTGTTAAAATAATAAATTTCGACACAAATGGTAGTTGGAAATAACAAATGCTAATTAACTATAGGTATTAGTTTAAATTTCGTCCTTTAATATTTATTTAACAGCACAGTAATTTCACGGCAGGTACATTTTTTCATGAAGATATCAATTTATAATGTAATAAATATTTTACTTTGACAACAAAACAGTTATTAAAAGTCACGTATAAAGATTAAAGATTTTATAGCGTGAAAACAGAGCAAAAGCCATTTCTAGAATTCCAGAAAAACACTTGATAATTTAATTCAAGATTAAAAAAAGAAACGCGGAACCTCTTCTAAAATTTAATTAATTCTGTTTTCTGGTTTATTCTTTCCTAAGGCTGAAATCGTTCCGTTAATGAGATTCATATCTCTCGCGATCGAGTAACTCGATTCTGAGCGTCGAGTGGAAGATATCTCATTTTTCTGGTCATCGGCCGTATCACGATGAAAAATCGGAATGTAAGAAAACGTGGGCGGGTACAGAGTATTCGCGGAATATCGCGTTCGATCTCGGATCGCAATGGACTGGGGCTCGTGCGATTTTTTCGTTATGCCCGGCGCGCAAACGCGATATAAATAGGAGAACGTTACGATAAGCGGGGAAATACAACTTCCATAATACGATGGTCAGTTACCTGCGCGTATTATTTTGAATTTCAAACAGCAACGGGGACCGCGCAAAGGCACTTAATTCACGCCCAAGCGCACGTGCGCGTCGACATCGCGCGCAATTTACAGTCGACTTTTAATATCGGCGTCCGGCGAGATTCCTTACTCTTGCTTCTAAAGGGAGCGATCGACGCCGAGATTCAGTCGCGGGGAATCTCGCCGCGTCCCAACCCGGATGCGGCCTCTCTTTCTCTCGAGCATATGTGGTTCCGTGCAGAATTCTCACGGGACGCAACGGCGTTTGTTTGTCAATATATCTAAGCATTCCCGCTTCCTCATTCCTCCCACCGTCCGGGCACCGTTTCACAGGGACAGGCTAATCCGACGGGATACGCCTTTCCGAGGCGAGTCCAAGCAAGGCGCGGGCGAGGTAACGGCGCGGGCCGTGACCTTTCAGGTGCCATGGTTCTTCTCCGCTTCCGGTCATCGTCCGCGCCGCGATCGCGACGAGAGACCTGCGGCCGTGGGCGCGGATCTTCGCGAGATATCGCGTCTTCGCTAGGATTTGCCCTCTATTTACCGCTACCAGCGACGGCAGCAGCAGCCAACAGGCGGCAACCGCGGCACCACGTAGGAGAGACCGGGAGAGACCAGGAGAGACACCGCGAGGTGTTGGTGTCCGTAGGCGTGGATAGTCCGTAAAAGCGTGGATAATCAGGGAATAGGCTCCCGCGTGTCGACACGAGCAACCCGAAGACTGGGAAGACGAAGAGGGCGACGAAGAAAAAGAAAAACGGCAGGAGAAGATAAAGGGAGGGAGGGAAGGAGGGAGAGAGAGAGAGAGAGAGAGAGAGAGAGAGAGAGAGAGAGAGAGAGAGAGAGAGAGAGAGAGAGAGAGAGAGAGAGAGAGAGAGAGAGAAAGAGAGAGAGAGAGAGAGAGAAAGAGATCGTCCATCGAGAGGGCGGAGAGGACGGGAGACAATAATGGTCGGACCGTGAACACGGTCGGCAGAAACACTCGATTACTCGCGCTCGCTCGCGCTCTCCTCCGTGCTGCTGCGCACCGTATAGGTCAAGGCACCTCTTATTTCCTTAACCCTTCGCGATTCAGCGTGACTTCAAAGTAACGCACCGACCGGCGGCTCTTCTTTTTCTCCAGCCCTTCTTTTCTCTCTTGTTTTTTTTTTCATCTGTAACAATATATAGAAATTCATGGTCTCGCGGTTGTGAAATTATTGCAATAATGGTACGCAATCTGCGAAGTTCGATTCGAAATATGCAGAAAGAAATTACCTATGCATTATAATTATCTCTCTTCGTTCAATGCAAATTCAAGAAGATTAATGTATTTTGTTTATTTAAAAGACAATATTCCTCGTTAGAAACAGAACTCGTATTTTCTTCAGTTCAGTGCTATCTCATTTCTCACTTCAAGCATGAAAATCAAATGCTTCAATTATTAATCCTCAAATTAGAATTCTTCTACAACTGGCTCGAAATTAATCATGAGAATTTTCAATAAGTACAATAGCGATCGAACATCAATATTTATTTATTTCATCTCAATTACAAAAATTATTTAAAAAAAAAATTTTTTTAGAATATCTATACGTGCATTTCTAATTTAAATTTCTAAAGTTTAATTTTCCTTTTTAGTAAAGCTAAAAAATTAGCGAAAATAATGTCTCGTCACTTTTGTTAATAAAAGAATTAAAATTTTACTTCAAAAGGAATAGGCATCCTGTTGGTCAGATCTCTCGAAACGCGCTATCCTCGTCAAGTTTCAATTCGTATCATCCTCTTATCAAGGTCAAGTTAATCGCTATTTATCATCGCCGCGTACAAGATCACGGTCGTTTGTCGGTATCGGCGATATTTCTCAAGTCTGCGCGAAGGCGAATCGTCGAGCCGCCTCCTCCTTCACTCCTTTCACCGATCCTTCGCGGACGCTCGGTGTTACGTCCCGGCGGGATGACCATGCATTTAGAATTCCAACAAGATGCACGCGTCCGCGGACAGTAAAGTCATCCCCGCGGAAAAATCGCCGTCGCGATGGAAGCTCCATGAAACCACACCCACGCATCTCGCCGCGTCGACCGCTGCGCCGTCGAGATCCGGCCACATATTTGCGGAGGTCGCCTTACGTCGTAAACAACATAAACATAATGCAGTCGAGCCGGTGGACCACACCCGGCGTGCATAAGCGCTCACTCACTCACTCACTCACTCGCTCGCTCGCTCTCATGAACGCATGAACACACGTATGCACGCATATACGTAACACGTGAGACTCGCATTCGCGCGTATGTACGCATATCACGGCAAGGACTCGACGCGATTATCCGCGCGTCGTGATATCGCTCTTCGTGGCGGTCGAAAAACGTCGGATAAAGCGGATAAGTGAATAAATGAACGCTTCCTCACTTGATAAATTGCATAAGTCGCTAAGTGGTCCTTTATCGTGTATATTTAAATTAAAATGGATGTACAACCAAAAGGCGTGTATACTGAAGGCTCGATGGTGTGACTGATGAACCGGCCCACCAGGCATAAAGTGCGCTAAACGATAAACGTGATTCTTGTCTTTTCTTCTTTATTGTGGTGCTCTTTTTATGGATAAACTCGGCACTCGGAACACATTGAAGGCACTAACGATACTAACGAACTATACGATACATTGTCAAAGCAAAAAAGATTCAATAAAATAAATTGATATATCATATAAATCGCTCAACAATTAATAAATTTATAATAAGATATATATTACAGTATTCATATGAAAAATTCAACAAATTCATTTATAAATATTACAAATTTCATTTATTTATATATTGCAGAATTTTTTATTTAATCAAAAATTATTTAATGATATATATTCTCAGGCTTTACTTCTATACCTAAAACTTGCCCTTTTCTTAAAATTTGTAATTTTATCGTTCCTGGTTGTTCTATGATTTTATAAAGACTGTTCGAATCCAGCATCGGTTCGCCATTAGCATGCGTCACTATATCCCCAGGTACCAATCCAGCACTATAATAACAGAGAGATGGTAATTCAATTTTTCAATTTTTTACAAATAAATAAACTTTACAAATAAATTTCCTCGTTTTATTCGTTGCAATCTCTTGAACGTCAAGTATTTTTATAATTAATTGTCAAATTTTAATCTCGATAAAGTACATTCAAATATTATTTTGTCATTTCTATTCTCATCTATTTTGTTTACTATACTTGTAATCTATCTGATGCTCATTTTGTAAAAAGCCGGTTTTTCACTTCTAACTCACATATTATTAATACTATATTCTTAAGAAAAAAATAATTTGCAAATTGATGAATTCTCGTATAATTAAAATTTAATATAATGCAATGTTTCTGTATTACATGACTCACCAAAAAGCCGGAGATCCAGGTATTACTTTCCACACAAAAACTCCATGCTGAATGTTTACATATTCATTTTTATGTTGCAACCCATGTAAGAATTCTGGAGTCACTGTGTACATCGTGATGCCTATGTATCTCCTGGGGGCTTCTCTAAGCGTTACGTCTGTAAAAATAACATGTAATCAGTATCCTCAGCGTTCATGTTGTTGGAATAAACTGATAGTTCGAATTACTTTTGTTTTTCCTATTTAATTCCGCTTTCTTCAAGAATTCTTTCGCGTCGTCTATAGGTATGGCGAACGAAATGCCGGTCGCTACTTTCATTGCGTTTATACCTATCGCCTCTCCGTTCAAATTCACCAAAGGTCCACCCGAATTTCCAAACTAGAGGGAAATGTGATTCACTAATTATATGAAATGATGGCGTAACGCTCGATATTTACTCCAGAACTGACAGTTACTAACATTGATTGCCGCATCCGTTTGAATGTATCCCATACGTCGGTTATTTATACCAATCTCTTCAATTTGTCTATTTACACTGCTCACTATTCCGCTTGTTATTGTGTTGCTAAGAGTCAATGGAGAACCAATAGCTACTACAAACTCTCCTGGTCTGATATTGGCCGAACAACCGAGTTTCATTACCGGTAGATTGATCTATACAATTTGAAAAAGTACAAATTAACAATCACAAATATTTCACTATTACCGTTTATGCATAAATTGGAATAACAAAGTTATCCGTCTTACCCGATTTATTCGCACAGTAGCAAGGTCAGTTTTCAAATCGATGTCTTCTATTGTTCCAGTATACGTACTACCATCATAAAGCCGTACCTATGTAAAAGATGTAAAGATAATTTCAGATAACAATAATTTATTAATTACTAACATAAATTCTATCAGATAATAATCAAAGAAGGTATAGATTCAAGGTTTTTAAAAAAATTTTTAAACTCCAGGATACTAATATTATTTGTGACATAGGATGCTTGGAAAGGACAAAGGGACTCGTAGGGGACTCACGTTTACCTTCACTGTTGTGTTAGGCTTATTATTTTCTACAACATGAGCATTTGTCAGTATTAAACCATCCTGACTGACGATAAATCCCGATCCATTGCTAGTTACTGGCTTCTTCGTGAAAATGTCTATGCTGTTTTACAAGGCAGTAAGTTAGTACACACTTCATACCATAAATATGAAATACTACATTATGCTAACGATCCATTTACGTATTGTTATGCCAGATCTCGATGTACACGACAGCTGACGCAGTTGTCTCCACCACGTCCGCTATAAAATTGTATTTGTCCCTGTTCTGACCGCCGTCGGACGGCAATGGGAGAGCGTGAACGACAGGACAGTTCGGAACAACAGAACGGTTTAGACCTTCGATTCTCTGGCGGACGTCATCCCTCCAATTGTACAAGGCATAGCCAAGACCCGCCGCCGAGACGAGCGCGGTACAGGTTAGGAGCTTCCTCGCTCCACTGCCTCCGAATCCTTGTCCGCATTGCTGCTGCCGTTGCTGTTTCTGATACGAATGGAACGTCCTAGTTCCAGCGTGCCGTTCGGCGAACACGAGAGTCGCGAGTCGCGACACGCACCTCGAGCTGCTCGCTTTCGCCAGGGAGGTCCACCGGGTCCACGGCATGCGCGACCAGGGCGACGCCATCTTTAAATTGCTACACGCGCGTGCTACGGCCTATGGGCTTCTTCTTCTTCTTCTTTCCTGGTTATTGGCACATGCGTTCCTTTTCGGATGTTGCGTCGGCCATTATACAATTCTAATGCTGTATTTCAGACTCGATATATTAAGAAATAACAATGCAGACAGTAACAGTCGCAATACTTCAAAAAAATTTCCGTCCGGACAAAACACGTCCGAACACGTTAAAACGTGTCGTCCGCGAAACACGTCCGAACTCGTTGCTTGCCCACTCGAGACTTCTTCGATTTGAATTAAATGGAGATCAAAACATATCAAAGATGGCACATTCGCGAAGGCATCGACAATAAGGTTTTACGACGGCCTATGGGCGACTGGCGAAAATCAGCGCTCTCGCTCTCGCTGGAATTCGAACGATTCGAGCGGTCCCGTCGAACGTTCATTTTCGCCTAAACTTTCGGCGTGGAAAGGAATCGTCCCCCCTCTCCCGCGTACCTGGCACCCGCTCGGCTTCGCCTCGGCGACGATTTCGAATTTCGAATCCTCGCGCCCGATCGTAAGCGCGGTGCGCGTCGGCCACCTTCGGCGTGCTTCGGCAGCTTCGGCTTCGGCGAACCTCGTCGAGTCGATTGATCGGAAATTTGAACATCGAGTGCGTGCACCGCTGAATTCGGCGCGGAGTGAACTTCGCGATGGCAAAATAATTCCCTATTCCAATCGGTAAAACTCGCATAAAAAATGCATTAAATGTTCTTAACCCCTTTGTTGGCATTGACGCAATAGTGCGTCAAATTAATCGGTGCCCTGTGTGGCATTGACGCAATAGTGCGTCAATCTTAATAACTTATTGCTCCGATTTGGCATCCAAGTCTTACACGGGGGTTTTTGGGGTCGCTGATTACGAATCTGAATTCAAAATTTGCAAATTCAAAATGGCGGATCCAAAATGGCGGATAAAAATGCAAAAAATTACTTGATTGGGATGAAATTTGCCATTTTAAATTTTCGAATTTTAAGTTCAAGTTCGTAATCCAGGGGCCCTCAAAAACCCCAGGGTACAATTTTTCAGGATAAAAAATTTTCCTGCCATTTTGGGCACTTTTTGTTGAATTCTCTCTGCCAACGAAGGGGTTAAATGTATACGAAGATATATAAGAAGCTCCCAATGTTGCTGAAACATCAGCTGCTAATTTCTTCAAGAACGTGAAAAAATAATTTGTATCTTCTATTATTTTTTTATATTTATTAGCATTTGTGCAGATATTATTTGTTATTTAGTTTATGATACTACCCCTCATTTATAATGGATCTTTTCTGGGGCAGTTAAGGATGCCGGCTCAAATATAGAATGTGTTCAAATAACTTATGTGTCTACGACGGTCGCAATCATAAAAAGTTTGTCTTACCGCCAGTAAAAAAAAAATTGGCAACGAACATTAACGCTGCTATCGATGATTGGTTATCTGGTTAAAGATAATAAAGAAACTAAGAAGTTTCTGAAGAAACATTATGCGGATAGTTCTAGAATACTTATACTCTTGCGTTTTATTATACTATCACTATTCTTTTGTTGTGGCGCTTTTATATCAGTCGTCATTTTCATAAATCTGAAGATATTATTCACGGACAAGAATTTAGTGGATGGTATTGTTATATACTTGTTAACTTCTAAAAGAATGTAAGCGAGGTTTATTGGCTAATAATGTTACGAGATAATGCGGAAGAATTAAAGATATGTCTATCAAACTAGGCCTTCTATCATTTCGGTTAATAATTTGCTAAGTGTCGATCAAGGTTATTTAAACATTGTTATTTATTTCACACTAATTTAGGCATTTAGGGTTGAAACGTTTGTGTATTATACTGTAATATATGATATAACAATAAGCATTAATAACGAGCTTTGCTCGCAAGCCCCCTCTTTTTGAATTTGTTTATATTATGCGAACGGGATTACGACTAATTTTTTGAAAAATATTTATTGTTAGGATTACGTTTAAATATATACCTGAACGAGAAAAATTATGTTGAAACAACAAAGAGTGTTCTTGACGTTCTTGTCTTGAACTACTTATTAATGCAATCGTTGGTATATATACCTATGGTGGTGAATTTCTGATGCAAAAAGAAAGCGAAAGCATATTCCATGCGTTATACACAACTTCCTGGTTTACGCTTCCTTTAGCGTTAATGAAGGACCTTCATTTCGCGATGATGAGGTCGAGTATTCCGTTTCGCTTAACCGGCGGAAAATTTTTCTTTGTTAATCGCGAGACAATGATGTATGTACATCTTCAAGACATCGGCCTCGTATATTTCAGTTTTACGAATAGCGATAAGAAAGTCATATAATCAATAGCATTAATGTGTGCGTGTATGCGTCGTGTGTATGTGCATATACGTATGGTGGGATGAAAAATTTTCCAGAGATCTTACAACAACTGATACTATGTAATATGTGCAAATATGGATTAAAAATATTTTGAGACGTACATTTTGGCTGGCAGTAAATAAAAAAGATGCTATTTATTTGATTAAACTGAATCGTTTAACGTTTAAATCGCATATCAATCGAGAAAAGAACGGGATTTAATTTTGGAATTTAATATATCTGCAATTTGCATTAAGATACATTGTTTGACTCTTTTAGCGTTATGGATGTGTAAACACGTCTATGTCATTGAGGACAATGTCGCATCGTGTATAATCATATTATTTGTACAAATACGATATATGGAAACGAAACCGAAGGTATGAATAATAAATTAGAAAAGAATTTAGTTGATCGGTTGCTCCACGGAGGGGTTGCTTTAAGTATTGTAGGTACTTGTAATAAACCGAATATTGAATGATGCGGTTATTGCGGAGGAACGTAGACGAAGAACGACAGCCGCTTTCAGGGAGTAACGATTTGAGGAGACACTTGGAAGATTCAGTATAACAGTCGGCCAACGAGATCTTATATACGCAAGCGTAAAGTTTTAAGTGCTCGAGAATGGGACCAAGTACGGATTGGAATACTGATACTCCACATATTTGGAAATTTTATAAAAATTTTCTTGGCATAATTGGACTCTGGGTGTTAAATGATAAAAATGTATTCTCGAGGATTTGATGGTTTATATCGATGATAGTGGCAGTAAGTTATGCTTCTTTAATGTAATAATTTGTATTCTTACATATTCGCGTATAAGAGAGAGTATTTGAACTTGTTTCTTAAATTTCATTAAACGTAATACTGTGTTAAATTTTATTCTGTTTTTATATATTGTATATATTATACATATGGAGCATTCTATGTCAAATCGACCTGGGTTTAATCCTCGACTTCTCGGATTTGGCGATTTTTTATGTTATTGTTTCAACTCTAAAATGCACTCAGAATTTTTTTAGATTTTTTTTTATAGAATTGATTTAGTTATAATTTTTTAAACCGACAAATTGATGGCCACAATTTAAAAATCTGAAAAAATTCTCAAAAATTCTGTGTCGGATATAAAAATTTTTAAGCCTTGACTCAAAGTAGACTGGCGCTTGCTTCTAATTTTTTCGAGCTTCTTTCGTGTTTTTTTTTAAATATTGAACAAAATTAGAAACAGACGTCAGTCTACTGTAGGTTATTTGAACATTTTCGTGTATAACACAGGATGTTTAAAAATTTTTGCAGATTTTTTCGACGCGATTTTTTTATTTTGAAAAACCGCTTCAAAAAAATTTGAAAAAATTCTCAAAAATCTTGTGTTGTATATATAGTATCGCGTAAAAGAGTCACGGTGCGTCTCGCTTCGCACGTACTTGGCGCGAAACACTACTGTGTCTCTTGATATTATGCACCAAGGGGCGAAAGTAGCGTTTTTTTAGACGAGTTTGAAGTTTGCCTCGCCTTTGGCTCGGGCGGCAAATCACACGAGTCTAAAAAAGCTTTCGCCCCGAGGTGCACACGATATTTTTCACAATATCTTTACGGAAAGTTCGTCCTCCATGCCTAGAGAGAGGCGAGAGTGGCCATTTCACGCCAGGACGGCATAGCGGGACGAAAGTAACCACTTTCCGCCCTAGGGAGTCCTGGCGTAAAATTGGTCACTTTCGCCCGTCTCTACAGGCATGGAAAGTCGAACTTTCCGTGGAGGTGTTGTGAAGAAAATGTTTATATAACACGTGCATGGAAAGTGGCACATTACGCACGCTACGCTTGCGTGATAGACCACTTTTCACGCACTTGCAACATAAAATAAGGTATGCAAGTCGTGCGTGAAGATGAAAATTCCCGGGTGCGCCGCGGTGACCGCACTCGCCTTCGGCTCGTGCGTCAACTCCGCATCCTTGAATTTTCATCTTCCAGCACTTGTTGCACAAATAACTATTAAGCAACAGCCTACAGTGGACTGACGTCTGCTTCTAATTTTTTTCAATATTTTTTTTGACTTACAAAAGCTCGATAAAATTAGAAGTAAACGCCGCGAAGTATTTGAACTTGTTTCTTTCATCTCATTCTCATTAAACAATATACTATGTTAAATTTTAGTTTATTTTTATATATTGCTTCCTCATAGAGGAAGCTTTGTGATAGTGAAAAAAAATTTTTTCGAGATTTTAAAAGAAATAGGTTCAGAATGTTTCAAAATTTCGAGAAATCGTATTAATAAAAAATGCCCGGAAGTATGTTGTGTGTGTGTGTGTGTGTGTGTGTACGGATTTTTGTACAAGCATCTACTTCTACAATTTTTTAGATACCGGGTTGAAATTTTGCACACAATTAGAGTATCATAGAAAGTATGTCCTCCTAAAATTTTATTGAAATCGATCGACTGGTATAGATTTTAGGGGAATTTTTTTTTCTTTAAATGTGTTTTACGCTAGAGTCTTCTCAATATTTGAGATAGCGTTTTATTTCTAATTCTATTATATTTTTCAGTTTTTTCTACCCCTATTTCATATATAATTAATTAAGATTTGGTTAATTAGTTTTGGAGTTACAAACGTTTGAAAAGATTTGGTTGATTAGATTCAGCTTTATAAGTATGCGGTTAAAGGTCCATAATTTTGATTGCTTCCTCTATGAGGAAGCCAAAATAAATAAATATAAATAACTATGGCTTAAAATAGAGGAAGCAATGCAGGTTTCTACTTGCTTACTTAAAAAATATGAGGAAGCAATGTACAAGTTTCTACTTACACTCTGTTTTATATATTAACTTCTAATTTTTTCGAGCTTTTTTAAGTCGAAAAAAATATTGAAAAAAATTAGAAGCAGACGTCATATGTATAATACTAGCTGGTTACCCGGGCTTCGCCCCGGAGGACATATGTAATAAGACACGCAAATAGTCTCTCTCTCTCTCTCTCTCTCTCTCTCTCTCTCTCTCTCTCTCTCTCTCTCTCTCTCTCTCTCTCTCTCTCTCTCTCTCTCTCCCCCCCTTCTCTCCCCCTCTCTCCCTCTCTCTTCCCCTCTCTCCCCCTCTCTCCCCCTCTCTCCCCCTCTCTCCCTCTCTCCCCCTCTCACCCCCCTCTCTCCCCCCTCCATGGCACTCCCCGGGAAATTCTACCCCTATTTCATATACTTTTGATAAAAATTCGGTCCACTAACGAAGAGATTCGGTTAATTATTTCCCGAAAAAATAAAAAAACCGATTTCTAGAAAATCAGTAACAAAAAACAATACACATTATGGCACTCCCCGGAAAATTCTACCCCTACTTCATATATTTTTAGTAAAAATTCGGTCCACTAACGAATGTGATTCGGTCAATTTCCCGAAAAATTGGAAAAATTACAAAAATCGGTTTCCAGAAAATCGGTAGCGAAAAACTATACACTTTATGGCACTCCCCGGGAAATTCTACCCCTGTTTCATATACAATTCTTTGAAATTTGGTCGATTATTTCCCGAATTCGGTAGATTATTTCCCAAAAAATTAAAAAAAACGATTTCCAGAAAATCGGTAGCAAAAAATTGGCCATGACATTTTCATCCCCGGGAAATTCTACCCCTATTTCATATACTTTTGGTAAAAATTCGGTCCACTAACGAATGAGTAGTTCGCGTACAGACAGACAGACGGACGTGACTTATATATATAGATATGTATATGTATCTATAGATATATATTTTGTTTTACTAACAAGATATTTTGTTATATATACATTTATTAAATAATTATTAAACGTTATATATATATATATATATATATATATAGAAAGAGAGAGAGAGAGAGAGATACAATATATATATATATACATAGTTTTTTAATAAAATAAAAATACATTTATATTAAGACGCAATATCACTATTTCATTTTCATGAATTAGACGAGTGCATCGATCATCATGTCACTAGAAGTGATTCGACATTGTAATGGCCATGAGGATACCATGGATGCTTTTATACAAGGCTTAACGTCAATAACTACTTTGGTAAAACTGCTTTTGCATCGCGTATATTGGAGACAAAAATTTATTTTGGTAAAATTGGTCATCCATGATTGGACTTACGTGAAAAATGCTCACTCTCGCGACATCATGATAAAGTACGCGCGCATAGGCATCATAAACTAATAGGCTTCTCGATATTCTTCTATTTCGGTTGTGCCTCGATCATATTTCTCGTTTCCACTTCCGTGTTCGCCAATATCGATTTGTCTTCTGAAAAGCAAATTTTTAATGAAACGTACCAAAGAAAACTGATATTATCGACCTATTGCGTCTTTGGAAAGTATACATCTTCTTTCGCTAACAGCGTCATTGGAGCTTTACAGTTCGTACAGGTCGTCGTTAACGTCATGTCGCAGTGCGGAAATGACGGGTTCTTCTTCGATCTCACGATGCACATGTGCGGGCAATTTGCAATTCTCCAGATGAACTTTACTAAATTGGGTTGCGAAAAATTTTTCTACCGCACTAAACTCAACATCTTATTAAGGAGACATTATCATCTTATATATTTGTCGCATAATTTAGAGAGAGCATTCACTCTGGTCATCTTGACACAACTTTTGATGAGCGTCCTTGCCCTGTGTGTCGAAGGTAGACATATTTAACGTAAAAGTATTTTAAATAAACAATAACCAAATTTATTTTTGTAAATTTTTTGCAATTTATATTTGTTACTTATTCCATGTCATATACAATAATACATATACATACATCATATATACATATCTATGTATTTGTAACTATTTTAAATTTATCACTAATTATATTCATTGTATTATTCTTAGGTTTTCTTTTACTTCTCTCGCTTGAAATGAACGATACTATTACCGCCGCAAAACATGGCGTCTTTATTGTCGCACTGCTGGTGCAAATTTTTCTCTGTTGTTTCGCTGGACAAACATTGGAGTCCCAATCCGAAGGATTGGCCTATGCAATTTATAAATCACCATGGTATACTTTTAACTTTTAACCTGAGCATAACGAAAAAGTTACCGCTAATAATTCTCCGAGCGACTAATCCTCAGATATTAACTGCAGGAAAATTTGTAGCAATAAATTTGACAACTTTTATGAACATTTTGAAGGCTTCCGTCTAGTATTTATCAGTGTTAAGAGTAAGAGTAATAATCAAACGATAAGTAGAAATTCTTTAAAAAAAAAGTAGAAGGTTTAGGTTTTCTTTTATATGTATAAATTACTTTATCTATATAGCTAATGTCTCTTAAATACACTGAATAAAATGTCCAGCTTGAATCGGAAAAAACCATTCCACTACTTTATTCGATCTATTTCTAACGGATTTGGAATTATCCGATGAAGTAACGTATGCGCCTTTCTCTGATGAAATGTAATTTCCGATAAAATGTGAATGGAAAATGAGTCGCCGTTTATTTGTTCGTTCGAATTTTATTGGATTAAATATAACCTCGATATAAAAGAATTATTCGCTCGTATGTGTACAAATAATAAAAGGAAAAATCAATAAACGAGCAAAACAAAAATTATTAATAAATCAAAGGAGAAAATATATAGGAACGTTTCAACTACACCGAGTCTTCTTTAGCCGTAACATATTTTATTTAAATTAAAGTACAAATAAATAAGACATATATAAAAGTATAGAGAAAGCGCTGGGAGGTCACCAATAAAATTGACATGGGAACCACATCACGGTTTGAAAGCTATTGATACATATTATCTATCTGCAGTCAGGATAAAACGGAGATGTAATGTAGTCGGACGAAGAATCAATTATTATAGGTCTGACGACTACATTTACATTTCTGTTTTATCCTGACTTCAGATAGATATGTCAATAGCTTTTAAACCGTGATATGGTTCCCATGTCAATGTTATTGGTGACCTCTCAGCGCTTTCTCTATACTTTTATATACCTTATTTCTATGTATTTGTATTGTCTTATTTATTTGCATTTTAATTTAAATGATGTTATGGCTGAAGAAGACTCGGTGTAGTTGAAACGCTCCTATGTATTTTCTTTTTTGATTTATTAATAATTTTTGTTTTGCTCAATTATTAGCTTTTTCCTTTTTATTAATATAAAAAGGAAAGGAAATAACCTGTTTGAAAATTGATTTTATAAAAAAACGAGTTTTTTTATCCGACCAAGCTTAACATCCGATGTAATATATTATATACAATAAAAAAAATTTCCGACGAAATATAATAACCAATAAAATCGAGTGACATCCGATGAAAAGTTATCCGATGATGTCAGCGAGCTGAATTTTTATCCGATATTACATTTAACGTCCGATTAAATATATCCTTTATCCAACATTGTATATAAATATTTACACAATAAAATATAACAACTTGCAGTTTATCTACTTGTTTCATTATTAAGAAATATATTTTTTCCATGAACTTACCTTGTGTACATACGTGTAATGACGTGTATGCACACACATAGAGAAAGAGATTTGTTTAAATTTACATTTCTCTAAATTTGATTCTTAATTGTTTTTAACTTTAATTTGATTCATGAAATAAAATCTTCATCTTGTGTCCATATAGTAGCGCGTCTTCATTATTCTCATTAACTTTATTACATATTTAATTCTAAAATATATTTAATGTTGTGTATTTATATTGTGTTAATATACGAATCTCATATTAACATTGTATATCATTGTGTTGTTACATTGTTTTTAATATTTGTCCAGTTAATAAATAATTTCAAGATTTTTGAACACTATGAAGATATGTGTTGTGTACGAGTATATATAAGCAAGAAGGGAGCATCAGAGCTAGAGGATTGTTGCTAGCATGTTTTATCATCGAAGTCAAGCAACGTCGGGCGCGGTACTAATTGTAAGTTGGATGGGTGACCGGCTGAGAGAGCGGATAATCAGGCAAATATTTTTGAATTAAATGTTTTTTAATCGGAATTTTCTGACGTATATCATTAATCAGACAATAATTTGGTTCATTGGTTAATTTGATCACGAGTTCACAATTTGCAATACTCTTGCCTATCCAGGTCGTTCAAGCAATGATATTATCCATTTTATTATGTATTGCGGACTGCTTCTTCTTCAATATCACGATACATATCTGACTGGTCAACTCGAATTGCTTAAGAACAAATTCAAAACTTTTGCGAACGAACCGGACTCCGAGGCAAATTATCGAAAGAAATTTGTCGGTTTGATTAACAGGCACAGCGAACTAATAGAATTGTATGAAAATTTGGAAGATATAGATATTTCACTTTCTTATATTATCTCAACTTGTGGTAACGACAATTATGCTTGCAATGATAGGTAATGTATATCGAATATTTATTTCGTATTTATTATATATATATAATGCAATATATTATATAAAATCCACACACACGACATATTTGTATGAAAATTGAGGAGACCATAGATATTATATAGACGGAGCATAAGCTCAGCGGGGGAGACAGATTCGCGGTAAGGGGAGCATACCTATACTTCGGCTATCAAAGGATAAAAGATATAGCGATGCTTTCAGCGCTGATGTGAGCTACTGAACCGGTAGAAAGCAGTCGAAAACGACCAAAGTATAGGCCCCTGGATATTCCGACTCTTTCCTGCAAAATTTTAAGGCCCCCGCACAATGAAGAATATAAGGAACAAGGAATAAATTTTAGCGATTAGAAATAAGAAATCAGGAATAAAACTAGTGTAGCATTAATACACGGCTTCCGATAGGTTAAAAATCTATTGCCTGTGTTATTCCCTGTTTCTGTTGCCTGTGTTTTTTATAGTGCACCAACTTTATTCCTGAATCCTGATTCCTTAGTTCTAATCGCTAATATCTGTTACTTAATTGTCCCTTATATTTTTTATTGTGCGGAGGCCTTTACACACCCCTCATCTATAGTGGCAACTTATGCCATGTCTATAATGTTTATGGAAGAGATTTATAATATATTTTATTAAAAATTTAAGTATTTACACTCACACAGTTAACACGTTGAACACGTTCGTACATATCTTAAAATAAAATGTTTATTTTTAGGATTACGTTTAAATACATACCTTTCTTTTCCGCCGGATGACGTAATCAAGTAAGCATGAAGAAAATTCTGTTCTCTCGATATCTGAATAAAATAGTTCGTAGTCGTAAAAGGGGCAATCGGACCAAATGGACACAACTGATCGCGATAGAATTTGTTCTCTCAATAGACTGTAGGATTATTTTATAGTTTTATACTATTTAGCGATGTTTTTCGAATCGAATAACCGTTCGATTCCTTTAAACCTACGGATCCGTGTCGAGTACCTGTGTTTCTACAATCAAATTCAATGTCCAGTTTAATTGAAATTTTGCGAAAGAGATCGAAAGATATTGATTCTACGCGCACATACCTCGCGTATATATATATCTCGCCGTTACTACTATCGGATCGGAGAATATTGCAATCGCTCGATAATATTCGCCATTACGAATGCTATCGTGAAACTATGCGGTCCACTTGAAGCTACAAATGCTTCGAAGCATTTCTCTTCTCCTTTTCTTTCAATGAAGAAAGAAGGAGAAGAAGAACGCTTCAAAATATTTGTAACGTCAAGTGAACCGCAGCTTTCGATGGCGATTTAAAAAAGAATTAGTGTAAAACAATTGTTTACTACTTATTCCGTTGGAATTTTATTTGCACAATAAAACGAAATGTAAGGATACAGTGGAATATATTGATAACAGATTAAACAATTTATGTTATGTGTAATACGTTAATGTCAAAAATAGAAAAAATTTATATACCGCACTAAAATAATTAATAATAGGCCTGTTCGTTTTAGCTAAACTTCTTGCATATAGTTTATCTTTTTTTCTTTTTCTCTCCAATGTGAAAAGAAAAAGAGGAAAAATAAACCGTGCAACAAGTTCAGTTAAAACGAACAGGCCTAATGTATGATGAAATTTATTCATATATATAGATACTAGCTGGTTACCCGGGCTTCGCCCCGGAGGACATGTGTAATAAGACACAAAAATAGTCTCTTCCTCTCTCTCTTTCCCTCTCTCTTTCCCCCCCTCTCTCTCTCTTTCTCTTTCTCTTCCTTTTCCTCTTTCTTTCTTTCTCTCCCCCTCCCTCTCTTTTTCCCCCCTCTCTCTCCTCCTCTCTCTCTCTCCCTCACCCTCTCTCTCTCTTTCTCTCCCCCTCTCTCCCTTCCTCTCTCTCGCTCTCTCTCTCTCCCCCCCCTCTTTCTCTCTTTTTCTCTCCCTCCCTCTTTTTCTCTCTCTCTCTTTCTCTCCCCCCCTCTCTCTCTTTCTCTCTCTCTCTTCCTTCTCTCTCTTTCTCTCTAAAATGCTATAAATTGAAAAATATTACTTTTTTATCTACTGAAGTTCAATTCCGTCATATACAATTCTTTGAGATTTACTCAATTATTTCCTAAAAATTTGGAAAAATTTCGTAACCGATTTCCAAAAAGATCGGTAACAAAGAACTATAGTTTATAGCACTCCTTGGGAAATTTTACCCGTTTTATATACAATTCTTTAAAATTCGTCAAACTTCTGATACCGGTTTTCAAAAAGATCGGTAACGAAAAATGATATACTTTTTATAGCACTCCTCGGAAAATTTAAACCTTGCTTTATGTACAATTCTTTGAGATTCGATTATTCGGAACCGGTTTCCAAAAAGATCGGTAACAAAAAATAATACACTTTATAACACTCCCCGGGAAATTCTACTCCTTTTTCATGTACAATTTTTTGAGATTCAATTATTTTCCAAAAAATTTGAAAAATTAAAAAAACCGGTTTCCGAAAAGATTGGTAACAAAAACTGTACACATCATGGCGCTCCACAGAAAATTCTACCTCTACTTCATATACAATTCTTTAAGATTCGGTCAATAAACTCCCGAAAAATTGAAAAAATTTCGATACCGGCTTCCAAAAAGATCGGTAACGAAAAATTATACACTTTATAGCATTCCCCGGAAATTTCTACCCCTGTTTAATCTATAATTCTTTGAGATTTGATGAATTATTTCCCGAAAATTTGAAAGAATTAGAAAAACCGGTTTTCAGAAAATCGGTAACGAAAAACTATACACATAGTGGCACTCCCCGGAAAATTCTACCCCTATTTCATATAATTTTGACAAAAATTCGGTTCAGGGGTTTGGGCTGGGCGTTGATGAGTCAGTCAGTCAGTCAGTCAGTCAGGACATCTTCCTTTATAGATATAGATTGCATTAAATTTGCATTATTATACAAATGAAATAAAAAAATTCAATTACATTTTTATGATAAATACATATATTATGTATGTATTATTAAATTGTATTAAATATAGCAGATATCTATTTCTTTTTCTTTCAAAGAATCATGCTGTATAATTTATAGATTTGCACTTTTATTTGTTTCATTGTTGACACAGCATAGTTGCATTTTTATATAAGTTGAAATATCATAGTACTAAACAATAACTGTGAAATTAATTAGTTACATTATTGAAACATTTCGCTAGAGACTTCGTTGCCTGGGATCACATTCAAATTAGCATCGAGTTTTCGATCGTTGCCGGCAATATCGGAAATTCTGCACGATGTATCCACGTGACAGGATTCTAAACAAAACAATTTTCATATATATACATATTTCAACATATATATATATACACACACACACACACACACACATATATATATATATATATGAATTCTTATATATATATATATCTTATATATATCTTATATATATCTTATATATATCTTATATATATCTTATATATATCTTATATATATATATATCTTATATATATATATATATATATATATATATATATATATATATATATATATATGAATTCTTTAGCACTATGTGATTGGTGGCTACTAATTTCTAATTGCGAATTAATTATTACTATATTAATCTTCATATTATATAAACAAAGTTTCGTATTATTTATCTAATCAATTTCCTTTGTGAGCTTCTAATGCAAACTCAATTAATTGTAATACTGTAAACTTAATTTATTATAGATATAAATTTTGTTTAAAAAGATGAAATTAAAAAATGCAATGTACAGAAATTTTTTAATTTACTCCACCTTGCGAGCAGCAAATCCCGTTTGAAGCGCATCTTGCTGTATTTCCACGACACATCGCGTATCCAGCGACGCAGGGCTTTGTGTATAGACTTTCCTTTCTGCATCGATATGTTTCTGGTGTTCCTACGAAGCAACCGATACTAGGGCCACAGCAGATATGGGGCCCAAAGCATTGGCCTAGATGATTGGGACCACACGAAGGACACTGGCAGAAGAATATTGTAATGATTCAATTTTGCACAAAATTGCATATTTGTGTATTTATGTATAAATAGATATGAAGATATTAATAGATGTTTATCCCTTACAGAAAAAAAGTACTAAAGTACTCGCCAAAATATTACTGCCCAGTATTTACAGTAATTTATTACTGTGTACTTTTAGTACTTTACAACCCAGTATTTACAGTAATTTATTACTGTGTACTTTTAGTACTTTACAAAAAAAAGTACTAAAAGTACACAGTAAGAAATTACTGTAAATACTGGACAGTAATATTTTGGCGAGTACTTTAGTACTTTTTTTCTGTAAGGGATGCGAATAAATATTTTGTTAGGAAATAAATAGAAAATTTTGAGATTTGGACATCAAGATTATATATTTTATCATATGTAAAAAATTACTTATGTCTCATTTTTTGTTTCTTTTACTATACATTGTATTTGGATGAACATCTTTAGTCTAATTATTAGATAAATATAAGATATAAACAACGGTTAATCATCAATTAAGATAGATTATTCTCCTGAGATTTTACTTTAATCATATTTGCTTATTATGCTATAAACTCTTTATTGATCATTCTTAAGTTTCCTTAATAAAGATTGGCAAAATTTTACCAGCACATATTGAAACTAGATATAATTCTAGGACAATTACCAACTATCAATGTAAATAGAAAAGAGCAATATTCAAATAACAGAAAAAAACAGCATCAAACATAAATTCGAATTATTTATTTTAATTACACGTTTAATAGAATAAATATAAGAATTTGCTAGTCTTTATAAAATTAAACTTGTCTGCAAAAAAATGGCTAAATCAAACGGACTTTACTATAAAATGATATATAATATAAAATATAACGTACTTCCCGTGCAACAGTTTCCAAAAAAGACGTGACATCAGCCCTCTTTCCTCCACGAGGACAATTCGTAATCAAACAGGCATAACTTAGAAAAATCAAACTTGCAAAAACGACAAGCTGCTTTAGCATTTTGAATAGATTTTGGCGATGTTGCACGAGATGATACACGGACGATCGAAAAAACACTACTGTACGTACCTCGAGGAGTACCCTCGGCTATTTATATCATTGAGTCTCAGCACTTAAAATTCCTTCTGAGTATTCGGGAATATTTCCATTCGCAATTCAGCACTCTAAAGATTATATAAATCCGATCTCTATGTGAGAATAAACGCATAATAAGACGTTATTCTTCCATTCATTGTTGCAGAAGCTACTTTCTAGCTTTCTTTACTATAAATAAATACTAAATGACATTTTAAAAAGATATAAAGAAAAAAAATACCTTTACAAATTTTTAAATAATATACATATTATAATATTTACACCAACTGTATTCACATATAGTTACACACTTACTGTAACATTATATAAACATAGTTACATTAACTTCTTTATTTTACTCGTTGCGGTTTTTTATTTTTTTAAGTTTTTCTTCTTTTTTAGTTTTAAGGTTTCCTTTTTTAACAACTTCCTTCGAACGTCCAACTTTGCTTTTCTTAATTAAAGTTGCCTTTAATTTTAATTCACTGTCTGCTTTACGTTTCTTTATATCTGTCTCAATTGTGATTTCAGTAGAAAGTAAATTAGGACATTCTTTTCTAGTGTGACCTAAATAAATAAATTAATAAAATGTTATTAATAAAAATTAACAGAAAGTACCCGATTATGAGATACCATATCTATTTTGTGTGATTGCCGGAAGTCTATGGGCAGAATTGAAAAATACAGTAGGCCATTTTGAAGGGAATTTAATAAGCTTTAAGATGCTGAAATGTAAAATTTAATTTAAATATTAATTTTGCTGAAAATTAGAAAAATGTGAAAAATGAGCTTTCGGCAAAATCGCAAAAGTGTGCTCCTAATATGAGAGACCCCGGGAAATCGCTAATAAAATGCAAAATACATTATATTGCAATTAAAAAACTTTAATTAAAGTTTTTGAAAGACAAATGTAATGGAGAAGCATATTTGCAACAATCGTAAACCCACTTATACTCAATATTGTACCTAATCTTCTCCCTCCACCCTTCCCTTTCAAATCAAGGTCAGAACTGCAGTCTTATAAATTCGTATAAACCTTCCCTTAACGTTAATATAGTATTTTCTCTTCTTTTATTACTATACAATAACTTTCATACTCCAGCAACCCACACGGAAAGAATTTCTTCTTAAAATTTACCCTGAAATCACGGTAGTTGTGAGACAACATGTACCACCAAGAATTTTATGTGAGCTATTCTGATTAATATCCACCATAATAAGAAATATTAATATCTATTTCATTAAAATATAAAATATATTTGATTAATTTTACTAAAATATATCTAGGAAATTTCAATAATTTTTCAATATTTACCAATCTGCATGGTAATTTTTATCACGTTGTTCGTAAAATGTATTTTGTATATTTTAAAAATCCCTTGGTTGCCAAGTTGTCCCAAATTTGTAGTGAATTTAAGAGTAAAATATAACAAAAAATTCTTTCCGTGCAGGAGTACCCTGAGTATCTCATGTTACGAGCACCACGCCTTGCGGTTTCACGATCACCAAATCTAATCTCTACAATTGAGCAACTCAACATATCCCGTATTTTCCTATTAATACGATCTTACTCTATCGCTGCATGCAGAACTTATTGCCAAATATTTATTAATTATATAATAAACAAGGTTTAAAGACTCATATCCATGGCACTTGACAACATCCAATTTCAGAATTTCTTTCTCTGCAACGACTACACGCACGATCAAACAATGAATTTTCCACTAAATAGGTTTTACCCTAAGGGTAATAAGTTCATGGTGGAACCAACAAATAAGGCCTATTAGTTTAGCAGAAACCTCGCTGTCGCATATTAGGAGCTTATCTCATAATAGGGGACTTTCCTACAATAATTAGAAGTCAAACAAATCCTTTTCTTCAACCAAACTGGCAGTCTTTATTTAAAAAGCACAACGCGTTTCGACCAAAATTCCGGTCCTTATCAAGTGCGTATATTATTTAAACGCTTGCAAAACACTTTATTGTACACAGTGTGGCCGCAATAAATCTACGAACTAAACGACAGAAATAATGCAATAAAGTAAATGACGCGATAAAGTAAATGACGCGATAAAGTAAATGACATACTGGACGCCTTTAACAATTATCACCCGCGGCTTAAATTTACATGCGAAACTGAAACCAATAACTCCATCAACTTTTTGGATGTGACTGTCATTCGAGATAGCGAAAAATTGTTAACAAATTGGTCAATAGGAAACCTACGTTCTCGGGGCGCTACATTAACTTCTATTCAAGTCACCCAATAAATTATAAAATCAATGTCGTATCCAATTTGGTCGACCGAGCGATTTTACTATCTACTGAGCGCTTTCATGCTTCGAATATCCGTGTAGTTAAAGAGATCCTTTCCGACAATTGTTACCCGACCGATTTCTGTAACAAACATATAAAACGAAGACTAAGGCTCTTAAAACGCCGCGACTCAGTAAGCGATAAGGTACGCATCGTGAGACATCCTATTACCATCCCGTACATTAAGGATTGTAGCGAGAACATATGTAGGGCCCTGAGAAACAAAGGGTTTGACGTTGTTTATACGGTTCCTAAAAAGCTCGACCGCATTATTAAAAGAGGCAAAGATAGGCTCGAAAATGTTAAACGTATGGAGTTTGTATATGAGATCGATTGCCTTAATTGTGACGCACGCTACATCGGACAGACCAAAAGAAATTTGGAGACTAGAATCAAAGAACATCGTGCTGATATTAAAAAGCATCCCAGCAATCATTCTGTCGTCAGCAAACACAAGACCTCTTGCAATCATGATTTTAATTGGTCTAGTCCCAAAGTTCTACATAGTGAGAAACATTTTAAGAAGAGAGAGATAGCCAAAATGGCGTTTATAAAAAAAGATAACAAAACTATTTACTTTATCGCGTCATTTACTTTATCGCGTTATTTCTGTCGTTTAGTTCGTAGACTCATTGCGGCCACACTGTGTACAATGAAGTGTTTTGCAAGCGTTTAAATAATATACGCACTTGATAAGGACCGGAATCTCGGTCGAAACGCGTTGTGCTTTTTAAATAAAGACTGCCAGTTTGGTTGAAGAAAAGGATTTGTTTGATTATTACGATTATTACTCACTGGCGAAGAAAAAGTATTCTATCTGTAATAATTAGAAGTATTAGATGAAGTATTCGTAATCATGCTGGTATTTACCTGATTTATCACAATTAAAACATCTTCCTACAATATTCGGTATTGGACCGCACGTATGTTTCTCTAACATACATCTTTTGCAAATTCGACAATGTTCCCAAGTAGGCTTTACACATCGTTTGCATATATCACAATGTTTGTACGTTTGACCATCTTTGGAAGTGCATTCTTTACACTTCTTGCAATGTTTGTTCTCACTAGAAACCCACTTTTCACAATCTCGACAAAATTTATATCCATCCGATAAAGGAAGCTCTAGTAGATTTAACGGTACATTCGTAAAAATTCTCACTGGAGAACCATGCTTTCTACCATGCTTTTCTGATATGAATAAGGGATGATTATCATAATCCACTTTATAATCAGACATTTTCAATTCTTTCAAGCCACCAGTCACGCGTGACGGATTGCTCTTTTCTCTCATTATATGCTCCATAAAATATGGAAATATAAACATAATTTTTAAGAAAAAATTATCATTATAAACATGTTTATTTAACGTTCTGTGCAGGTCGGATATCGTTTTTATCGTGTACGATATGGGTTCCAAACGGCCACCAAACGGAGGGTCGCATATTAAGTAAGTATCCTTTCCCTCATTTTGAGTAAGAAAATCTTTGAACACGTTAACAGCATCTTTGTTAAAAAAATGATGATTGAAAAGGTTGTACCAGCAATAATCCAGCGGTCCAAAAAAGTTATGCTGGAATTACATATGTAAAGAAATATTCATTAAAATATATTTATAAAAATTATTAAAATATATTATAAATTGATGTAATAATTAATAATTCTCGCTAAGAATACTTACAAATCTTCCATCAAAGTCTAAAAGGAGAGAAGACATTTTATCTGAGTGATGCTCGATTATATATTCATGTATTCTTGGTGCGCCAATACAAAGGATCTGCTTAGCTCCAAGTTTCAAAAGCATATTTATTATATCTTCTGTAGATTTCTTAGAAAATAAATATTGCGCTTCCTTCTTCGCATTCTCTAAAGGTTTTAAAAGCTCTGATGGATGACGCATTTGATAATCAGTTAAATTCTCTGTAATCTCATGATCCATGTGCTTATCTTTTTCAGAATTAAACATTAATTTCTCACAATTATGGCAATAACATCTTTTTGCTACAGGTGCTGTGCTGAGTTTGTTAAGACGAATGTATAGTTCTCGATGAACATAACGCTGAGTAAACTTCTTATTTTCCAGCTCCCACATGCGCTTTTGAGATTTTGACAGTTCCTGCTCATATTCTAAATAGAATCTGCATAATTTTCTGTCACGACAAGCGGAACACGCGTAAAATCTCTTTACTCCATCCTTGACATATCTTTCAAATAGTAATGTTGGTCCTGTCGAAGAAAAAAAATTAATTTTCTTATAATAAATATAATAAACTTTAATGTGTACAACAGATGTGAAAATTACCATGAGAACATTGCGGATGTTTTATGGGATTTTCCCACACAAATTCTACACCACGTGTGTCGTTCATTCTCGTCACGTAAACAATGTATACAGGTGAGTCTAGGTTCTAGTTGTGCATATATATTAGATGGTAAACCAGGCAAACGCGATATTTCCGGGTTACCGCTTGAGCCGAGCCATTTGGCGCCAAATATGATTGTCTTTTTAAATTCCACTGACTAAACTGAAATAAGTTATTATAAATAAATATTTGCATATTAAAGTTAATTAATCGTGCGTTACAAACGAAGAAAAAGATATCAGTTGACTTAAACACACCATAGAAATGGACTCTTAAAATATTTTAAATAACTTCAACTGCAATAGTTTGCTTGGGAAACTTTGGAAGATACGAATTGAAGAAATTCAATTACAACTCACAAGTCAAAAATGTGTTTTATTATTATTTGTTTTACAAGTGCTGTGAACGTTTGCTGTTTGGTGTGTATACCGCAAATTTTCTTATTATTACAATTTTCCGGAAACGCAATAGCAGATACATGTAAGGAGCATGTCAAGCCTCTATAGTCTTTACGTATGATTTTGTACGACCGATATTTTTATTTCGCAAAGAATAGGTGAATTAAGAAATAATTTATAATAAATTTGTAATGATACATACACATACATATGCATGTACCAATATGTGTAATGTATTAAATTTTTACCTGAAGCTCAAAGGAAAAGATCCAAAAATTATTCAAAAAAGATAAAAAAAGACAATTTTTTTTCAATCAATTATTGACTTTAAATTAATATTAGCGATCTAATTTCGCATGAAATAAATTTTTTATTAATTTACCTATTTTTTGCAAGTCATTCGTAATACTGCAGCTAGATGCAATAGCACACATCACACAGGTTTGATAATAAAGTTGCGCTGAACCTTGCATTGCATTCATTAAACAAAATTAAAATTCAAGGTATCTCTAAAGTAATTCTGTTTTAAGTTGAGAGTAGAGCAAGCAAATATAAAATAAGAGCTTGCATTAACTAAACCAAAATTAAAATCTTTTAAGACCTAGTTTCATTCTTATCCTAAAGCGTTGCAAATATCTTTTAGAATGCACGCTTTCCAAACTCTGCTCGTGAGTTTAATCTGTGTGCATTCTGTAAAATTGTATCACAGACTATTTTGCTGACAGTAAAAAGAATATTCGCTAAAAATACGAGCTTAGGATTGCTATAATATGTCGATGTGTTTCCAAAGCGTTTTCAACGGGAAATGGAAACCACCGAAATGAGAATTATTTACATCAGTGGGCAATGTAAGTCATGTTATATATATAGTTCCCTATAATAAATATAATAATATTTTGTTGCCTAATCCTCCTACATCATTGATTTACACATAGACGAAGGAGAATGTATTCTGCAGTTACGTAAGCATATACTCGATATAATACTGCAATTGCTGGTTTTTGAAATACTTGTATACTAAGTTTGTAACAACTGTTAAAGCATCTAAAATTATAACACTGATACAAACGCGATCTCAATACATGAACTTACTACTCAGTTCTGCTGTTGCACGCTTAAATTATATCAACTATCTTGTGTATATACCACATTTATAAATTCATAACTTAATCAATTTTTTTTTATGTTTTAAGTCTTCAATTTTTCTATTTGTATTTTTTTATTGACTTTAAAACAGTTATATTATTATATCCAATTCTAAAAAAATTCTAACACATATTTCTCGAAAAGCTAACAAGAATAAAATAGTCATGTATCATATTTGTTCTGTGTTTGGTAACCATGTATCTCAAACTCATATCTTTATCATTAACCCCATACGTTATATATACGTTTTATTAAACTATATTTAAATAATTCCTTTGTATTTACATAATTGACTATGAAGCTTCTCTCCCTGATTTTCCATATAAATAAATCGTCTCATCTGCATTTTACGTTATTTATTTTATGTAGTTTGATATAAAAGATTATCTACGTATATTAAATAAATATAACATATTTCTGTTAAAAAGATGAAATCTTGATACTACTACAAGGCAAGACTTAATGATGCAATAAGAATAAAATGCTTAATCCTGTTATAAAATATTTATGTATCTATACCTGTTTTGATACCGATTGGTCGCATTAAATAGATTTGTTTCAAAAAATTGTCATTAACAATAAAAATACGTTTCAAAAATTTAGCAGATGTATAATAAATTTTACACATATAGATGTTGGGTTGTCAAGAAAATGATTCTAAAAAAACAGCACAATTATACCGATTATAGCAATACCGAAATTCTTCAGTTCGTTTGTCAATTATTGTTTGTGTTCAGTATTGTTTGTTAACTCGTCAAATTATGATTACGAATAAATATTGACCACATTGTACTCTGTGTTAGTCATAGTTTGTTTTTCACAACATGCAGTGTTTTTTCCTACAGTGAATTGTTTCGTATGTTTCACATCAATGTTATTTTTGTGAAATGTGAAAATATATGAAAGTAGGTGCAGTGAGATCGATTTATAAGATTTTCTACAAAACGTGATCAAAATTTGCTACTTCCTACGTGATATTTTTTCATATTAAATTATGCAATCTATATATAATAAAACTGTCTATAATACAACGCTTCAATACTTTATTCCTTTTTTTTAAGGGTGCGTAAGAGTATTTGCATCGTTGACATACTGAATTCGTAAATATTTTAATATTCACGAATACACAATCATTAATAAGCTCTAAAAATTGATATTTAATGATGATTCGCGTTCAGAAAGCTGGTCATTTAAGTAAAGTTTACAAAGCAATAAGTTTAGATTGACAAGAGGCCCATCTTTCCTGAAGTTTCCGGCGCTCCTCCATATGGTGTTCTGACAAATTTCGCATGATATGGCCTGTCTTCAGCTTTCTGGGATCTAAATTAGCTCCTAACGTTTGAACACCTTTTGCAAATTTTGAGAACGGCAACAATATATCTTTGGCTGTAGATGCTACTGGACTAGTAACGCTCGTGATATTTTCCTTTATGGATTTTAAGGCAGATTCGCTCTGGGACGACGTAATGCTCAATGTCAAATCATGTTCAGAGGCTGATCTTTTCTTGTCATCTAATCTACTATCCGTTTGAAGAGTAGTACTCTTAATACCGGCTGATAACGCTTTATTATCAACGTCCCCCGTCGAATGACTGATATTCTTAGAAAGCGTTAAGCTTGACATTCGAATGGTTCGATCTCTTTCCTCGCCTATGTTGCCCGCTACATCGTACACCGTTATCTCCGGCGTAGTCGCCGTAGTCTTTTGTGGCGAAGCGCAGATAGTGCTGGTGCCGGATCCAGTTTGTGGAATCAAATGCAATGCGTCAATGGCCACATCAAGTTTTGAATTTAAATTTATGTCGTTATGTCTCATCTTGGATAATTCCTCGTTCACGTTGGTCTCACAAACACCACCGTCCACGACGTTAGTATTTTTCACACCCATAATAATACCAATCAATGGTGTATAAGCTTCCATTAAATGCTTGTCGTGACTGAAATTCGCTGGTTTCTCAACGGGTACGTGTGTCATTTCAATATCCTCGCTACTGCTGCTGCTGTTGCTATTACTCTTGTCTTCTACATTACCTGAGATATTTCTGTTGCCGACAGTAAAGATCGGCTTTGTTATGTTCTCCGTCTGTCTGTTACTTACACTCTTCGCTAAATCAATTGGCTTCCTTGCGCTAAAACTCAATTTATTCAATTTGCTGAATTGCTCCGACATATTGGTTAAAGCTTTTGTACCTAGGAGTATGCCTTTTATAAATATTTTATTCATGTATATGTGTACATAAATAATAGAGGTAATTTAAACAACAAACCTGCAGTCTTTAAAGCAAGCAATTGAGTCTCAGATACGTTTCGTGTTAGTTCTGGAAATGATGAAATATCCAACAATCCGGTGGAGCCTTTAACATTCACTAATTTACTCTTTCTTTTATCTAACATAACATTCATGGCTATAGGAACCTTTGGCAAGTTTGCTATCTCCATGGCTACTGAAATGGCTTCACAGATCGCCTTTAAAGATTCTGTAATTTCAAGATTTTTAGTGTAAAATTTGTTCAGAATTGTTACGATATAGATATAAATAAAAATGTTTTCTCACCTATGCTTTCCTCCTCAGTTTTAATCACAACCGCCATGTTATTAAAAAACCTTAAATTCGTACTACGAAACATGTGAAAGTAACCGTACTCGCCATTTACTTTATAATTGATTCTAATACAGTGATAATGTTTATTCTTCATGAAAAATGAAACCATATTTTCAGGTTGACCGAATTCAATTAAGACGATATCATCCAGTAAGACTCTTTGGTAGTTTGTGACTTTATCGATCTGATCGTCGTAGTCGGCAATATAATAGCTATCTCGGGTCAATATCAAAATAGTATCCATTTCCGTCTCCGTTGGATCGCCAGTACTGAAATAAGAAATTTAATTGAGAAACAAATTCATAAATAAACGCAACATAAATGTATTATAAAAAATATTACAATTTAAATTATTCATACGTACACAGGATCGGCATCGATAACTCCCCAACTGCCTAGAATAATTTCCGGGTCAGGTATCAGTAATTTTTTGCAGTCTTCAATCAGCAATTTCACGTGAATCGCAGTCGCCGCGTTGTCTTCCTCGTCCGTGCGTTCTAGGAATACTTCTTCGCTTACTGAATTACCCAACATTATATCAATCGTCGCTTGTCTGTAGACATCCTTGAAACGATTCAAGTAATATCTGCAAAGACATTTTAATTCTCAATGCAAAATGTTGAATTCACTATGCTGAAAATTCAAGAATGATTCAGATGCAGAGTAGCATTGAGAAAATATTCTATTCAAAGTGTATAATAAATCGTATTATATATAAAAGAAATTGAATATTTAAATGAGAAAGTGGCTTATCTTATATATCTAATTTATTAGCTAATAGCATTTACAAAAATGTGATTGACTTATGAATCAAATTAAAATATTAAAATAAAGAAAGAACATAAGATCAAAATTAAAGGAAGAATATAAGATTGAAATTAAACATGCATATAAGGATTTTGATAGCATAACAAAAACAACTTCTCATGCTGACAATAGTATAGAGCATCTCTTTTTTACGCCACGTAATTTAATAATGTAATAAAGTAACAAGTAATTAAATTATCTTTAGAAATACATAGCTGCTATATATTTCTCAAAAATCAAGCTAAAAGCAAGCAACGAACCTTGCTAAATTATATAGAGCAGTGGCATAAAGGAAGTCAGGATGAGTAGCAAGTTGAAGTTGTATATTTGGTGGTTTCATAGGTATAAGTTCGAGACAACAATTATCAAGGATATCTAAATAGTGTGACCAATCGTTGTTCAGTTGGTGAACATCAATCGCGTTCCCTAGCAGCGTATCTATCGCCGCCTGACGTAAGTCATCCATAAAGTGTTGCTGATAGTATCTAAAGGAAAATGAAAGGACCAATGTCAGGGTTCTATACAATAACATTGAGATATGTAACTCTGGGATATTATCTTCAAGACATGATAACTGTGAAGGTTCGTGTCACGTGAGATGTTGGAAATAAAAGAGGAAAAAGATGAAAAGTGAACAAAATTAAGCGAATACAAAATGTGAAAGATAGGAGTACGAAAGTCTACCTGTTTGCGGAATTCATCCCGTCTTTCATCAGTCCGGTAAATTTTCTCTCCCCAGTACGCGTATAATCTCCCTATAAATAGTAAAGAAATCGTGTAGAAATCATTTAGAAACTATTTATATTAAGACAGACTTCGCACGGGTAATTTGTGAGACGTACAAACCTTTAAAGCATTTGTTCCCGCATATTGCTTGCTAATAATGTCTCCATTATTAGCCCAAAGCGATTGAAAAGTCTGGATTATGTTTGCAGGCAGAATTCCGTCAGGTGGTATTAGTCCCAGTTTTGAAAACTGCATTTCCATAACAGCTTTACCCAGAGCGGTTTGCACCACGTTTGTTCTATCTAAGCAATCTATGCAATTCACGCGGAATACGCCCTTTTGCATGCAAATCATACCTTGTTTATCGCGCCAGCAGTAACCCATGTCTGCTAGCATTGTAGCCAATGCATTAACCAGAATAGTTACATTCTCAAAATGCATTCCTCGACTGTGTTAAACATAAAATCACCAAGATAAACGTGAGTAATGAGGATGAGAAGCACGAGATTAAGCAATTACACTACGCTTAGATACTTACCAATACTCGTGGAAATCGAAAGTGGTGTACGTTATATCTGAATTATTATAATTAAATACATGGTTGCTATAAGCTTCCCAAATAATCCTTTCTTTGCCAGATTGTTCGACCAGATTAACAATGCAAATAGGCCCGTACAATGTAAGCTCTTCACCAAAATGCTTTTCAAATGCTACCTGCGTTTCAGCCTCGTCTGTAATATCATTACATAAGATTATTAGTCTATTAAAATAATCTAGTCTAGTTCACGTAAAAGATTTTTTTTTTGCTTATACCCTTATCAATCCGTGGTGGAGGTTTATATTTGTACCCAGGTTGAGACCAATATACTGGCACACTTCCTCGTACTTGCACAAAGGATACTTGATGATCATGATACCAAACTAATTGTTCAGTCTCAACGTAATTTGCACACTTGCCATCATCATCCACTCCGCGTCTCTTATACCTGTGTGATTACAGTTAGAAATATTTTTTAATCTTAATATGTTTAATTTTTGGTAAGATAAAATAATTATGACCATGTAATTATGAAAACCATTTATGTAAATAAAAGTTACCTAGTTCCAGCACGGAACCTACTCCTCCTTGATATAATCGCCAGATTAAATATCTCTTGTTGTGGTTGTTCGTCAAAACCTACCTCCACTATACATTTTTCTATCTGAACATATCCTTGAATGATCGGTAGTATCCAGCAGTTTGCTTTATCCGTCTGCAGAATAAGACATAAGCAAATGTTATACAAAAAAATGTGAATTTTGAATGGTCAATGAATATTGTCATTATATAGCTGACTTCAAATAATATATCCACTTGATAATTATATTATTAAACAAATAAAAATAATTCTTATGTAATAAATTTTATAAATATATGATTAATATAACAACATCATAAGATATCTATCTGCTGGGCATCACAAAATATAATCTTTATCATCTTAAGCCCCTTACACAATGCTAGGCGATAGCGATAGCGATAGAGACAAAAGGTGCTTTCCATTTACATCAAAACTCAGATAATTCTCACTTGTGACGTCGTTCTATCCTTTTTGGCAATTAATGAATAATAAAGACAGAATGACGTCACAAGTGAGAATTATCTGAGTTTTGATGTAAATGGAAAGCATCTAAAATTGCCAACAAAGCTACAGAATTGATAAGCACGGCTTCTGATAGGTTAAAAATTTTGTCGCTATTACTATCGCTATCGTAGCATTGTGTAAGGAGCTTTATTATCTGGAGTCAGTTGTATATAGAAATAATGATTTAAAAAATTACTAACATTTAAATTAATAATATCATATAACATGTGTTTGTTCCAAAAGAATCTGTCGTCGACACTTTGCCACAATGGCTTATCTTGATTGTCCTGTCCATGCTGAGATTCCAATACACATTGTCGCTGCAAGCTATTAGTAATATCACCAGTCTGACAGAAGAAGAATGAATCAGTTTCGGTAAATATCTTATTCAGTTCTTCCAATATTCTCTTCTCAAATCTGTCTTTGTCCTTCACTATGCCTCGTTTTGTCACTGTGGACTTCATCTAAAAAAATATTGAGCTTGTAAAAATTCTACGAGACACCAAATATGAATTTATACGGATGTCAATGGAGCTTCAGGTTCCTTACTTGAGATGTAGCCAATGCGGCAGTAGTATTTTTTATGGTATTTGTGGCGTTCTTGATCGTACCCCAGGTCTTCGCCAGAGCTGCTTTTTGCGGTACGTCAAACAGTCCACTGCTCCCTTTCTTCTTCAACACATACTGATGTTTCTTGCAGGGCAGCAAGCCAATATCCGTATTCTCCGTGCCAATGTGTAGAAACGCGATGGACTTGATTTTGTAAACAACACGACCACCGTGCAACTCTCCCGCTGGCGTGATATCCTTTATGAGCATCAAGCGAGGTTCCAGTACCGATGTCTGTTCAATTTTACCCACTATTCCGTAAAACATTCCGAGACATTCTAAATCCTTCGGCGTGGCCCATTCCCAATCTGCAAAACCCATTGAAATAATTAAATGTTGCTGTCACACAAGTGTCAGACTCCAAATACAACATTTCTTCATCTATTATTGGAGACACTATGTCATCCGCATAAACCTTTATATACTGACATAATGCACATGTTCGCACTTGAAATGGAACTGATTCGCGTTCTCAACACTCTCGACACGCGACACCGAGATCGCTTTTCGCAAGCGACGCTTTCGTACCCGCTCACATGACAAATGTGCAATTGTAGGCGCACCCACCTGATTTCGCGGCGAATTCGCCGGTATACTTGTCGCACCAGAGGCTGTGCCTCTCTTTCACGAAGATAAAATGGGTGTCAGTGCGGAACAGCTCCATCCTTCTGCTTCCCGAGCGAGTTTGACAGATACGGGCAGCATGTATTGTATGACGTTTCCGCGTCCAGCAAATTATTCCGCCTACCCACGCCTACCACCGATCGTTCGCCATGTTGCTCATGACTACCCCACTACTGCTCATACTATACTCCCCAGAACGAAACAGGACGAGACCGAGCGAAGCTCGCCGTAGATCGATCGGCATGCGCAGACTTAATTGGTCGCGTTCAGCAGATCAAGCCGCTGAGTAGCAGTCGAACGTGATTGGCTCTTACTTTTAGAACCAACCAATCAACGCAGAGTGTTGATAAGACGAACTCAACAGTTGTGTTTGCTGAACGCGGCCATTCTCATTTCGGTAGTAGCAGCTGGTAGTAGCATTGGGGTGGTATTTCAGAGCGCGCACATTCAATTCACATTATCACCTTACAATAGATATATGTGTACCTATACTACAAGATTTAAAATATAATATCCTTTCTTGAATTAATATTAAATTAGATGCTCTTAACCTCACGTAAAAATATCGCTAAATTTTATTCAATACCACTAAATTAATATACTCACTTCAAAGTGTGATTTAAATTAATAAAATACATAATAAAATACATTAGTAAAATACATAAAATTGTTTTTATATTTTATTATTCTTGATAAAATTTATAAATACAAATGTTTTATGATTGTTAGAGAAGTGAAAAAGGCGTGACTGTGCGTGAAAGGCAAAAGAAGAGTTTTAGAATCAATTTTAGACAGCATAAAGCTGGCAATGATATATATAACTTACATTACGTTACATTAAGCAATCTGTAACTTATGTGATTATGCGCGACTATACCCATTCGCGATTGGCGTAATCAATGAAGAGTTCCGGACCGTATGGAACTACAGATAAAAAGTAAGTAGGTATTGCAAATCGTGCGACAACGACGATTTTGAGTACTACAGAATGAGTATAAGAAATGTGAAAACTATACGAGCGTAAATTGTACGTACAAAACTTTTCGGCGAAGTGATCGTGACGTTTTTAATAACAGTGTATCGAAAATAATAACTGAACATTTTAATTCTAAAAGACCGGCGGCTATTTAACAATGTTTTGCACTCACGACACTCTGTATATATATTTATTGTGTGCTCTAGTAACGATATGTCCAAATAATCAACTATTTCTTATAAATATTAACCTTTTCGATATTATATTCAATCCAATTTCTTAAAATTATATTCATTGTATGTATGTACATACTGCAAACAAGTGCTGTTGTTGACTTCTCTTAGAAATATATGAATAATTGAGGCGGGATATGCTCTCGCTACGTTCTCTTTTTGTGCATTTATTAATAAATACTTTTTTTAGCGCGATACTTTTAGAGAAAGGGATGAACGTGCATTTCTCGAACAGATTTTATGTTTAGTTAGAAACTTTATCCTGATAAATCATCACTTAAAATATATAGTAATTTTTTATAGAAGTCAATTTTTTGAAATCTTTACTTCCTTGTGCATAAATGTAATATTATGGTTATCTTTTATCAGCAATCTTTTTCAAAATTGTATTCAAAATTATAAAAATACACACGAAAAAAAAATAAAGTTGCTTCAATTAAACGTCGACGTCGCGGGCTGCCACAAGCATATGTATAGTTAATTCAATTACAGAAATTTAATACTGAAAGTGATTATTTGGCTAGTAATTAATTACTTATTTTGACTATTAAAAGTACTGTTTTTAATGATTTTAATACTCAAAATAAGTAATTAATTACTAGCCAAATAATTACTTCTTTCAGTATTAAATTTCTATAAGAGAACTGGATATTATTGGACCAAATGTTCAAGTTATTAAAACAATTATTTGATGTTTTTTGTTCATTAATATTGATGTTGCATCAATAAATTTTATCTCAATAACACTGATGCTGTTGATCGATACAAAAAATAATGCTGTTGATACATCATTTTTTTCCGTGTATACATGCATGTAAGAATATGAGAATTTAGTAAGAAAAATTAAACTTATTCAAGCAGAAACTATTTATTCGTACAAGTTTTGGGAGAAAAAATAAAAAAATATAGGCACAGTAACAACTGTGCCGCAAGCAACACGTAGAACTACGTCAACTGTCACTATTTCATGTTAAAGTATTTGTGATCAAGGGAGGCCAAGGCCCACACAGGGCTGTAGCGCAGAGTTCATCATCAGTGACAGTTGACGTAGTTCTACGTTGTTTGTGTTACATTTAGCTTACATCGAGAGCTTTAGCAACAACGTAGAACTACGTCAACTGTCACTGATGATGAACTCTGCGCTACAGCCCTGTGTGGGCCTTGGCCTCCCTTGATCACAAATACTTTAACATGAAATAGTGACAGTTGACGTAGTTCTACGTGTTGCTTGCGGCACAGTTGTTACTGTGCCTATATTTTTTTATTTATTTATTTGTTTATTATTTATTTATTTATTTATTTATTATGTATTGACTTATTTATTTATTTATTTACCTATATATTTTTTAAATCAAAGAATCATGTAGCTTACATTCAGATCTTTTCATCCATTCATCCATTCATCCATTCACCCATTCATCCATTCATCCATTCATCCACTCATCCATTTATTCATTTATTTATTAAATCCATTTATCCATTCACCTATTCATTCATTCATTCATTCATTCATTTATTTATTAATTAAATCTATTCACCCATTCATCCATTCATCCATTTATCCATCCATCCATCCATCCATTCACCCATTCATCCATTCATTCATTCATTTATTTATTAAATCCATTCATCCTTTCATCCATTCACCCATTCATCCATTCATCCATTCATCCATTCATCTACTCATCCATTCATTCATTTATTTATTAAATCCATTTATCCATTTACCTGTTCATCCATTCATCCATTCATTCATTTATTCATTCATTTATTTATTAAATCAATTCACCCATTCATCCATTCATTCATTCATTTATTTATTAAATCCATTCACCCATTCATCTATTCATCCATTCACCCATTCATCCATTCATTCATTCATCCATTTATTCATTCATCCAATCATTCATTTATTTATTAAATCCATTTATCATTTCATCCATTCATCCATTCACCCATTCATCCATTCATCCACATATCCATTCATTCATTTATTTATTAAATCCATTTATCCATTCACCTATTCATCCATTCATTCATTCATTCATTCATTCATTTATTTATTTATTAAATCCATTCATCCATTCACCCATTCACCTATTCATCCATTCATCCATTCACCTATTCATCCATTCATCTATTCATCCATTCATTCATTCATTTATATATTTATTAAATCTATTCATCCATTTATTCATTCATTTATTTATTTATTAAATTGCGAAAACATTTAGCTTACATCGAGAGCTTTCAAAAACTATATAATAAAGTATATTTTACTTTAATACTTTTCGAGAAAAAACCTATATCGAAAAATTAACCCCGAAAACATTTAGCTTACATCGAGAGCTTTCAAAAACTATATAATAAAGTATATTTTTCTTTTATATTTTTCGAGAAAAAGAAAACGTTGCATGAAAACGTTGCAAGAAAACGTTGCAGTCGTGCACCCCAAATTTGAATAAACCCATATCGAAAAATTAACCCCGAAAACATTTAGCTTACATCGAGAGTTTTCAAAAACTATATAATAAAGTATATTTTTCTTTAATACTTTTCGAGAAAAAGAAAACGTTGCAAGAAAACGTTGCATGAAAACGTTGCAAGAAACGTTGCAGTCGTGCCCCCCAAATTTCCCCATACCCCCCGAGAAAGACGTAGTTCTACGTCAAAATTGTAAATATATTTCAAATAATATATATTTATCGTGTTTAGCAGATAAAAAGTTTTGAAGAAGAACAAAATTAAAAATCAAATTTTCGGATAAAATTAGCTTTATTAAAATCGTTATGTGAACTTCTCATATTTTACATTCTTCCGTAATACTTTAAATTGGTATGAAAAATGGAAATAGTATTCTTATTTAACAATTGTTTAACTCCCTAAATAAAAGTTCGTCAACGCATTACACATTTAGTGTATATAGATAGATATTGCAGTCTGCATAATTTAATGCATTTATTACATATTAATGGCTGAAATATGCTGCACGAAACCCACGCAGTGCGCCCACATAACTGTAAATATGAACAATTAAACCGTTTCGTGTCATATGAAATTCAAAGTTTTGCCGACATCTCGTGCGCGTGATGCAAAACGCAAATATAGCAAAAAAAAATACATATAAGAAATTTTATAAACGTGATGCACAGCACGTGGATTTACTCAAATACGTTACATGATTGCACTCGTGCATTTTATTTAAAAGACTCTTATATACGTATACACAACCAACCCATAAATACATCACAAATTACATAGAATAAGAAACATGTGAAAATATTGTATGTCTTCAGAAAAGTCAATATCACACGCATTACAAATTTTCATGCAATGCGAAGAAAACTGACGCTAAGTTAATCTCGTTATTCCTATCCAACGTATGTAGAACAGCCTTGTTTTTCTCAGTCATGATTTTAAAATAACTGACAAATGCATGCCCTTCATGCATTTCATTTTATCATATAAAAATCTTGAAGTCACTCTGTATGCCTCCCGTCAATCAATATCATTCCCCTTCAATCGATCGACTACTTTCGTCGAATTGGCAAGAAGAAACAATTTCGCTAAAATTTAACTTTTCTCATTGCTACTAGTTTGTTCATTGCTTTGTCCGCTCTTTTTAGGCTTGTACTCCTCCCATTTTCTATGATTAAGTGTTTGAAAGTCATCGACGTCGGCTATCATATCCAGATATCTCGACAGCTTCAGCAGCTCGAAATCTTTGACTCTGCTTGTGTGAGCGTGTTTGAAGGGTTTTATCCTCAATCCCGACTGCGGATTCATTATGAAATTTCGTCTAATGTCGTCGAACATTATTGTATTCTTCGCGGAGAACTGCTTGTACTTTCCCCAGATAATGCCAAGCGGTTTTACCCCGACGACGCCGTATTTTGGTGTGTGAACGGTGATCATAGCGAGGACGTCCAGGTGAAAGGCTATTTTGTAATTCGGATGATTCGAAACTCCCAGCAGCTTCATCTTCTCGTTGATCCATCTCATGCTAGTCGCCGACCAGATGACTATGTCGTAATTTTTATAAGCGCGCGTCAAAAATTCATGAAGATATGGACGCATCAGCTGCGAGCCGCTCTCCGCCACTGATCTGTGATCGAACAAAGTGTAATCTATGTCCAGCACAAGAAGCTTCTTACCCTCCCTTAGAGGATTCAGCTCTGTAATCACGTAGCGGTCGATTCGTATCTGAATTTTACGTAGATTTATCTCAGCCTTCTCGATTTCTACCTCCTCCTCCTCTATGTCGAGATCGTTGATCACATCAGGTACGTTCTCGGGTGCTTGACTGACCTCAGCGATATCCTCCTCGCGCGAGCCCATTAACATCAGTTTGAAACCAGGCTTCAGATTTAATTTGCCGATTATGTCCTCATCTTGCGCTGCCTTGCCTAATAAAGTAAAAGTTTTTATAGTTTTTTTTTTAGAACCCTTGTGTATTTATATTAACTGTATATATATTATAAAGTTTTATACTGCTTTTCGACAATAAAAACAATCAATGAATAGAAATTAAAAAAGTTATTTTAAAAACCATTAGATTTAACGTATATATATGATCTCTGTATATAATCTAATACAAGTAAAGAAATTCTTTTAAGAATTATAAATAATATACACATATATAATACACATACATACACACATATATATGTATATACTTGTATTTTATATGTTGCACATATATTATTGTACATATACATGTATACCTATATAATACATAAAATACAAGTTAAACAATTACAGAAAAATATGATAATTAGTAGCAAGACATTCTTCACTTCTCTCAAGACGATAAATTTCAAAATAAATTATTAAAATTGCGACAATAATTATTTATATCTGACGAAACTGATCAAAAAAACAGTTCAAAACATAACCTTTAAACTTTAGATTCAGCAGCTTCTGTCGCTCCGGACGAACACCTGTTTCCTTGTGTATACGCTCTTTTAGAGTAAGAACCGTATCTTCCACTTGAATATCGAGGATATCGTATTCCTTTCCGCTCCATTTCACCACAATTCTTAATTCACCCTCCATCCTCTCGTTTTTCCAATCGTATCAATAGAACGCGTGCATCGCTAGGAGCCTAGAAAAGAAACCTTCAGTTCAGAGGCTTTAGATATACTCTCGCGAGTGACGCGGTCTCGCGACTGTATTATCGATAATGTCGAGTCTGATTTAAAATATTTTTCAATATTTGATCACGAACGTATTATTGCTAAAAATGATGAAATATAATGTAGTAAGATAGTACACTGCTTCTAAACGTTGTGATTTATCGAAATCACAGACAAGGTAATGAATATTGCGAAACTAGCAAGACGTAACAAAAGTAATGAGCAGCTAGCTGTGCATCCACTTTAGAAAGAGAGAATTATTCACTAATTTAGAGGATTCAATGGGTGAGAATAATTTTTTATTTAGAGAGCTACGTACGTGTGGGATATAGTATAAAGTGCGACGATAACACAAACAAAACTAAACTTTGCAGATAATTAAATTTTATTATATATAATTATACATGCATAAAACTTAATTGTTATTATAAATATATAAAATTTAATATTCTTAAATTTTAAATAATTTTTTCGATAGTTTATATATAATCATTGCATGTAGGTAAAGTGGAGCGTTCTTGAAGCAAAAATTTAAAATTTGCGCTAATTAATAAGGATTACAAAGAGAAATATATATACTTTTATATAGACAATTATATTATAACAATAAATCAATTTAAAGTTTAATAGTTATAGATTTATTTAATTTCAGCTACAAAAAGCCAAGAAATGGACTTGGTTTACAATATGCCTTATACGCACTCATACCAACTTTTTTAACTTAACGCGTGCAACTATTAATTCATTATTCCGTACTTTCTTAAATTTCTTTTAGAAAAACCATCCCTTAGCCCTAAACGACTAAAACCATTATTTGCACGTTAAACTCTCAACCTAAACTCAAAAATATTTGAATCTAGTCCGCTTCAGCAGTAGGCCAAGAAACGGACATTATTCACCTATACACACACATACATACCTTCATACAACAACGCGCAACAACTAATATTATAATATTCCATATATTTCTAAATGCTTCTCAAATCTCCTTTAATCCAGGAAGAACAAATTATCTCGCTTTATCTCTAAAATAATTTCTTGCAACCTAAAACTTATAAAACTTGAATTCTATGCATTCTCTCTATAAACCTTATACTCCAGAACCTATCATATACTTTAAACTCATATCTTCCATAACTTCTGCGTGCGAAACTCAAAGCCTAATCTTAAAACTACAAAACATAATTCTCTCTCTTTTTATTTATCCCTACCTTTACCTTAATATTACAACCTATTTTCCAAACACATATTGACAAAACCCTTACACTCAAATATTTACATACACTTACATATAATAAACTCGACTAATAACAAATCTCTTGCTTCCTAACTAATACTTTCCTATGTCTCCCTACCGAACTCATCACACCTCCCTATATGCCCCTCCCTCCTCTTCTTTTCTTTTCTCTTTCAATATCATCTTCCTAATCTTAATCTCTACTTGATCTTTTGAGTTCATTCCTAGTTTAACTCAAAAAACTTCTGTGCCCTTGAATCGCTCCATTCCTCTTCCTTATTTGCCAAATTTCTCAGCACTGCTCCTCTCCTCTCTTACTAAATTGTCTCCCAGCTCTTCTTCTCTCGTTCCCTCCGAAGCAACATTTATTTTCTCCGCGCGCGTTCGCGCGTTCTCTAGTTATCTTCCCGTACCTCCTATCTGCCGTTGCATAACCAATTTACCTGTATTCGCATCCGTGCCCTCCAAAGATTCTAATATTTCCAGAAAACTGCGGCGTCTATTCTTAAACTGTAACGTTCATACCTCTTTCCACATTTTCTTCCTCTTCCTCTTCTCACCAAGCCTTGTGTCCTCATTTACTCCCTTTCCTATTTCCATCTTCATTTACCTTTTCTTTCCTTCCACGCAGATGTTTCGTCAATCCTTGTTCCAGGATTACGCCAATCGCTTTTCTTCACCTTTCTTCTGTTCATCTTCTCTCTTCTTCATCATTGGCTTCCTTCCTCAGTTATTTAACTTCTTTTACTTCCCTTTCCTAGAACCTCTGAATCCGCCAATCCTTGTGTCCTAGCTTTATTTCACCTTTCTTCTTTTCCTTTCCATTAACCCGGAACTCGAGAGTTTTTACAACTACTTTTTTCTTCTTTCTTCTTCACCTTTAATCCTCCCTTGTTTGGTATAACCTCTTATATAACAGCGCTTCTTTCACCTACCTCTTGTCTTCTCTTGTCTTCTTCCCTTTTCCTCTTCTTCCTCTTCTTAATCTTGATCCTATATTTCCCAATTTAAAATTTACATGTGTTCTGAGTTCGAGACCTGTCATCACATTAACTATCTTCTTAACCTATGCTTAATTTACGACCGAAGGCTCCTTAGCTAATCACTTATCATACATACAATCTTCTTTACAATCATCGATCGAAACCTTCTCTACTTTACCTACATTACCTTTACCGCCTTTTCCGCCTAACTGACTCGTCACCATAACCTCATCCTACCACGTTCGCTAAACACTTCTATACTACTTTTCTCTACTTGCATCCTACTATCTCCCTTCATTCTCATCGCATCCCCTATTTACACCCTATCTTTCCATTATCCCTACTTGCCACATACTAATCTTTAAACCCAGAAACAAAGCTAAAATCGCACAACGCACTTTCACCGCTACCATTCACACACGCGCCATCTAACCAAGTCCAATTTAAAGTTTAATAAAAAATAAAAGATAAATTGTGCGTTTTGTGCCAAAGTGTACACACAAGTATAGTTTATTAACAATAATCGATCAATTTTTTTTTACTGTCATAGATCTTAAGAATGTTTTATATATTTAGGCAAAATGTAACGAAGTTAATGAAAATTTAATATCATATTCTGTATACTCTTTCAAAGTTCGGGGTCAAATTTCAAATCGATTCACAATTTAGATAAAAAGTTATCAATTCTTGAAAATCACAAAAGGTTTTACAGAGAAAAGTGTAAACATTAAAAAATGTAACCAATATAATAATATTTTACACACAAGATCATCAACAAACAAAAATATAGCAACAAAATTTGAAACGATTTACAACAATTTTTTTTTTGAAAATTTTTTTTGAAAAAAAATAGTATAGTAACAGTTATTTACATTCACTAAATTTACGTCTTTTACATTCTATTAGATGTTTCGTAACTATTTATATACATTTTTTTGTCTTTGGATCTCTGGAGAATTAATATCAGAGTTTTTAATATTTCCTGCATACTTTTGGTTGGGACTGTGCCTATAAAACATCCTTAAAGATTGTCCTTGCACTTGTACATTTTGGCACAAAACGCAGGAACAATTATTAGGAATTTTTGTTACATCAAGAGACACGGTAGTGTCTCGTGCCCAAGTACACGCGGAGCGAGACCGACCGTGACTTTTTCACGCGACGCGACGGCCCAAGTAGCAAAGTGACGTTAAATGACGTCTTAAAAACGTCTTAATGACGTCGTGACGTCATGACGTCAATAAGACGTTATTAAGACGTCATTTAACGTCACTTTGCTACTTGGGGGGTTGCAAGTACCTGAGATGTTGAGATCTTGATAACGAGTGAACGCGGATCAAGTTCTAAGTAGGCTTGATCGATAGCTTGGAATACAATTAGGGGGGGGGGGTTTCCTCTTATAATATATGCAAGTACGCGAAGGATACTTCGGTTCAAACAGAGCATTTCCAAGTTTCGACCGTTATAAAACCATCTAAATTTATTGTTGCAGTTAGAAATCTTAGGGAGTGTCCTCATAGTCCAAGAGCCGGCTGCACAAAACCCTCCCTCATCGAACATCCGGCTAAATTTTATTCGAATAGATAGCTTTTTTAGTGGTTAACCCTGTGCCGGGTTTTATATGCCCTGAAACTTGACCAAAGTGTTAAAAAAAGGGCCACTTCCGGTATCATTTTTTGAGATAAAACTCCCGCCTTAAAAAACATCCGGCTGAAACTTGTGTCAATCGATTCAGGATGTCAAGCACTTTAATAAAAAAATATGCTGCCACCCCCCACCTTGACAGGAACCATGGCAGCAACCCTTAAACGTGACATATTTTCGTACCGTACCTCCCTCACAGAACATCCGATTTTTTTTTTGAAATGTAGCTCGAACATTCCTGAACATAAAAAAACAATGCTGCCATCGCTGGCCTTGACCAAAAATTTTTGTGCCACCCGTAAGTCGCGCGACTTTTAGCTGCCAATTTGTAACGGGTCAATACTTTCTTCACAGAACATACAAATTTTTTTTTTGGAAATGTAGCTCGAACATTACTGAACATAAAAAAACAATGCTGCCATCGCTGGCCTTGACCAAAAATTTTTGTGCCACCCGTAAGTCGCGCGACTTTTGGCTGCCAATTCGTAACGGGTCAACACTTCCCTCACCGAACATACGGGTAATCTCTTGCCATGTATTTAAATAAAAAATTAGACAATCTTTGACGAGAACGATCTTAAGAACCAACTATGAATACCGTCCATACTAGCGCTAAAATTCCCATCGAATATTTTGTGGAAATAATAGTTTGTGATAAACAAGCTGCGCGTACATTGGTAGAGGTATGGAATGAAACAAGGTAAGTTCATATAACATTCACGTATTTTTATTTCTTTATTCTTTATTCTTATTTTTTTTATTTAAAATCTTAAAAGTAAGATATAAAACATAAATATAAATCACGAGAATTTTTTTAATCGCTATCGCTGTTGGAACTATCGACAGTATAGTCCTCGTCGTCACTATCATTATGCTTAATTATGATTAATATTTCCATTGTTGTTTATCATTTAACTGGTGAAGTAAAAGTAATTTATTCCATTTATATTTGTTTTATATCTTACTTTTAAGATTTTAAATAAAAAAAATAAGAATAAAGAATAAAGAAATAAAAATACGTGAATGTTATATGAACTTACCTTGTTTCATTCCATACCTCTACCAATGTACGCGCAGCTTGTTTATCACAAACTATTATTTCCACAAAATATTCGATGGGAATTTTAGCGCTAGTATGGACGGTATTCATAGTTGGTTCTTAAGATCGTTCTCGTCAAAGATTGTCTAATTTTTTATTTAAATACATGGCAAGAGATTACCCGTATGTTCGGTGAGGGAAGTGTTGACCCGTTACGAATTGGCAGCCAAAAGTCGCGCGACTTACGGGTGGCACAAAAATTTTTGGTCAAGGCCAGCGATGGCAGCATTGTTTTTTTATGTTCAGTAATGTTCGAGCTACATTTCCAAAAAAAAAATTTGTATGTTCTGTGAAGAAAGTATTGACCCGTTACAAATTGACAGCTAAAAGTCGCGCGACTTACGGGTGGCACAAAAATTTTTGGTCAAGGCCAGCGATGGCAGCATTGTTTTTTTATGTTCAGGAATGTTCGAGCTACATTTCAAAAAAAAAATCGGATGTTCTGTGAGGGAGGTACGGTACGAAAATATGTCACGTTTAAGGGTTGCTGCCATGGTTCCTGTCAAGGTGGGGGGTGGCAGCATATTTTTTTATTAAAGTGCTTGACATCCTGAATCGATTGACACAAGTTTCAGCCGGATGTTTTTTAAGGCGGGAGTTTTATCTCAAAAAATGATACCGGAAGTGGCCCTTTTTTTAACACTTTGGTCAAGTTTCAGGGCATATAAAACCCGGCACAGGGTTAACCACTAAAAAAGCTATCTATTCGAATAAAATTTAGCCGGATGTTCGATGAGGGAGGGTTTTGTGCAGCCGGCTCTCCTACTATCACATTTGTATATTTTACCTCAAGACACAAAAATTACCATTTTCGTGAAAATTTTATTATATGATCTCTTTTATCTTTTGTTTATTAATTTATATTTTTTAAATAATATTTTTTGTTTTATACATGTATATATGTATATATTTCTTTTGTAATGTTTTTTAAAATTAGATCATATTTGTAATTTTTGCTCCAGGAACGTTTTAATTAACTTTTAGCTACACATATGTATTTGTCAGAAGACCAGTGGATAATTAAACGAAATTTGTAACTTTATAAAAACATATGTCAACAACATGAGCGAAATGATTTTGTAATTAAGGGATACATTGACGAATATTTATTTTATTATTGTCAAAATGTTTAAAGTACATATATAAAATTTGCTCAATCTAATTAAACTGAAATTAATTAAATAATTTAAATTAGTCTGCGAAATGTCTCATGTTAATACTGCGCTTGAATCATATAAAAGAAGGAAATAATAGAAACAATACACACATATGAAAATGTAAGCGTATATCTCTATTTCTTGCGCTACCGCCTAGTGACTTAGGGGCCTATTCTGGTAAACGTTAACGATATTCATTGTTGCGTGCTTTTCTATGGTAGGTATATTATATTATATTATATCTGCGCAAAACACTTAATGATGTCGTTAACATTTACAGAATAGGCCACTTAATGTTCAGTTTAAAGAAGTTTATATACAGAATATCCCAAACCATTATATATATTTCTTTAATAACAAATTTTTTAGCCAATTTAGAATCAACTTTTTCCTAGCAAAAATGCTGATAAACATCATCATTTAATGTAATTTTCTAATTTCTAGCATTATAATATATATGTCTTTACGTTTTCAATCAAACTCCTCTTATATTAAACTCTATTTAAAATTAACTGAAAAATGTAGCTTTGTTTATATCTATTTGGCTTTCCAAAATTTAAGTCGACAAATACTCTTCGAGTACAGTTAAAAAAGTCGTCTCTAAATTAATTAATACATTTTTTATTAAAAGTATATCCAATATATATAATTTTTGAAATACTCTGTACATATATACGCTTTATTTCTAAAGTTTTAAATGCTACGATGACGCATCGGGGGGATGATTCTCTTTCCACGGTGCATAGGAAGGTCCTGGTATATCTTCGCACGATATTATAGGATTGTCTGGACCAACAGAACGCATAACTCTCATCTGAGCGTGCGTGATTGCGTCAGAACAATCGCATATTAACTTTGCCAGCGAACTCTTGCGTATCTCCACAAGCTGGCCTGAAATTTAAGATTTTGACACAATAAAAATATTCTATAAATATTAAAAACTTATAGTAAACTAATATTTATAAAAAAGCACATTTTTAAAAAATATATATCTACATCATTTCTTTAAATCGAGGCTATGACAATTAAAAACTATAGTCTGTTGTCCTGTGAAATAATTAAATTCTGCATATTTTAGACTTTAGAAAATAATAAAAATATAAAATTTTAATTTAATTTTATATCAAACTAAAACTCTACGCAAAAAATAACAAATATGGTTATAAAAAAAAAGGATTTTAATTAAAATCTAAAATCTTTTTAGGTGAAAGATAGGACAATAAGACTGTAGGAACTTATATGTTTCAAATTTACAGATGCATAAATGATTTATTTTTCGCAAAATTAAAATAGTTGATAAATTCGTTGATAAATTCCTATACTGAAATTTTATTATTTGTTGGTGTACTTTTAAAAATAGTCTTTATATGTATCGTTTATTGACTCTCCTCATGGTTGCAAGACGTTTTGAAGGGACGTTTCCAACCCTTAATAAAGAAAAATAGTCTTTATAGTTGCTACAAATATAAACTTAGCCAAATTTATTGTACCTTCTGTAAAAGGATATGGTTGTTCAGCAAACTCGTACCAAAAACGATCTCCCTTTTGCAAACGCGCGAACTGATCAAGTATTAAGCACGTAAACGTGGGCCCGATCAAGCTGTTCGACTCCGGTATTTCGGCCAATGCGCCGGTATACAAATCTACGTCGTCGACAGTCTCGTAGAGCATCGATATCTGTTCCAGTGCTTGAGGGTCCAGGTGGCCCTCGAGGTCGCTGAAATTCCCCACCTTTCCTAGATCACAATATTCCCGCCACATAGTGTATCCCGGTAATCCATGATCCCGTCCTCGTTGGATATTCAACGATACCAGATCAAGGCCACATGGTACCGTAGAATTGTCCATGGGGTCTTCAAAGAGATGACTTGTCAGCTGCGAAGTTACGTGCGTGGAGTACCTCTGAATAACGTTGGTCGTGGCCGAGGTAACCGAACGTCTGACGCCGTCGGCGGCGTAGAGACTGTACGGATTGAAGAGCATCTTGTGCAGCTCCATATAGGATGACGTGCCTTTCTCGGCATCCGTCATTCTCATCAACCCCGGTAGCAAGGTGTGAGCGAAACGGAATGCCGCGGCCGCGAAATGATTGGCGATCGTCGGATCATTCTCCGACTCGTCCGGATCGTGCGTTTGTTTCTTGTAGCCCGACTCGAGCGGGTCCAAGTCGTGCTCGTTCATTTTCTCGTCGCCTACGATAACGGGCAGAAATTCGCGATAAGTGACGTGCTGCAATTGAGCGCCGACAATACGCCGCGTTTCCTGATAGAGCGTCTCGTCGCTCCAAGAGGGATTGATCCTAGCCAATTCGTTCGCGACCCTGTTGTGCTGTCGCGCCCAGAGAAGGTGCATCGTGGTCAAATGTAGGTTCTCGTTCGCCCTGGCGTCGCCCGCGGTGAAGCAATAGCGGCCTCGGCGTCGCTCGGCTTCCCGATTGCAACCGTCATTGGGATTTGTGCTGGGTGGTAGCAGAGTCCTGTTGTCGGGAGTGAACTGCATCCTCAAACGGCCACCGGTGAACTCGCGCAGGTCGCGAGCGGTCTCATTGTCGGAGCCGTAAATAGCCGAGCCGTCGATGAAGGCGCTAACCTGGACGCAACGGATTATCTACAAAATCTTCCAGTCTCGATGCCTTTGACAAATTATGTTCAAATTTATGTTCGACAGAAATCTCCCAGTTTCATAAATTTTAAACATCTATGAAAATCCGTCTTTTCGGAAAGAGTTCACTAATCTGTTACAATTAGTTTTAGAGTTGGAAATATAAAAAGGAGAGACGAGCTCATTATTTTAATCAAAAGTTTAATGAGATTCGAGTAACATAATGAAAACATCTCGGGAAACACACATATCATCTTTTTAGAAAAGGCGATCCGCATTACGTCGTAAATAGATTATACGAACGCGATTACCTGATTGAGCTGTTCTCTGGGACCAAGTTTGCATCGCGGGGCCGGCGCCGATCTCACAAAGTCCATGCAGGTCCTGCCAGTCAGATCGTGCACAGGATCGCCGGCGCCTACTCGCACGGAAAAACACTCGGGGTGTTGTCTTCCTAATGGCGGGCAGCACGCTATCGAACTTCCGTTGACACCCTGACTGAGCGCGGTCGCGGTGATGTCGTGGTCCAGAAACTGACCGAACACCGCCAGCATCACCGTGAAGGACGGATTGCTGCTAGCTGAAGGTTTATGCACCTTCAGACTGACTTCCCTAGCGGAAGGCAAGTCCTTCCCGGATCGTGCCTTTCGAGGCGACTCGATTCCATCGGCGTAATCGGGTGGTAGGGTTCTTCGAAAGGGCATCATACTGCTGCCCCATCCTCTCGGCCGATTGCAGCTGCCATCGATAGTTCGGTACTTGCCGATTTTGCAGGTGTGATTGAAGTATCGTTTGCATATGTTTTTCGGTAACCAGCCGCTATCAAAGAAGGTATCAATCGCCGACGGTTCATCATGGATGGACCTCAAATAGGAAAATATCAGTAAAATCCTAAATAAAGGCTAGCTAAACAACTTTATACAATTATATATATTATATTATAACAACTTTATATGATAATTTCGATAATTAATTAATTATCATTAGTCCCAAAAAATAAAGTTTATATAGACGATCTACTGGTTGACAATTGAGAAGTTGCTAAAATTAGATATTTGTTATTTTGTAATAAGTGGACAAAAGAAATTAATTAAATACTATACTATAGAAAAAAAAACTGTTATTTTTATTAGCACATAATGCCGAGAAAATTATAAATCATTTATAAATTTGTACTTAAAAATAAATATTATAAGAAAAATATCAACATTTGTTGCATGGTTTAATGATTTTGATGAAATAATGACCATCTAAACTTGCACTGAAATTGAGGAGCTTTTGAAAACTATTAAATAATACGCTTCTAACATTAACTGCGCTTTCAAAGAAATCTAATCCTTCTATCTCTCTTTCTATCTACACTCTAGAACTCCTTACATCGAAATAGTCACTCACATGCCAAATCTAAACATAACATAACAATCATTATACCATGCAACCAACTAAATGTGCGTCCTGATTGTTTAAACTCTTTTTTTATATAAAAAAAATTAAAATTATAAATAATATTAAATATAATTAATATTAATATTGAATAACATTATATCTTAAATTCTGATGTGATTATAGATCGTCTCTAAAACTAAATATAGATTGTCTCTAAAGTTTTAATAATTTAAATTAAAACTATATAATGTGTTTGGTAATACTTTTATTTAAAAAGTCAAGTTCTACGTCGTATTTATGACATACATACAGAACAAAACCATAAGTCTCACCTCATTTTCTCGATCATTCTCGTTGCCGCGATTTCACCTACCGCTGCTAAAGCAAGAGCGCTAACGTTGGCACACGTGCTCACTGCGTGGCGATGCCTGGATTCAGGGGATGGAGACGGTAATGGTGACTTCGCGGCGATCATATCTGCGGATAGACGATCCTTCACCGCCTGTTTGCCAGCTCGCAATCCCTGCGTGTATTCTAGCTGGCTGAGATGTCTCGTCGGAGTGTCGATGTCCTCATTAGATATTAGGACGGAATTGGGCTCGGCTGTGGCACTAGCGGTACTGCTGAAGGCCGCGTGCGAGGTAGACCCAGGTGCCAGTCCTAAGCTCAAGGTGCTACCTAGGTTGCCGGGGGACGTTGCGTTGTCGATCGCGGGATTAGTGGAGTTGGTATGGCTCATAGAATAGCTGATGGACACCACCAAAGCCATGGTGAAAACCACTCTAAAATCGTAGAGAATTGTATTAAAAAATGTAGTCGCTCAGCGATCTCAATCTCTCTAATGTGTGATATTTTCTGTTATTATTTGCTGTGATTATTTGCTGTTATTTAACATTAGTAGAGGTCAAATTCTTCCGCTTATTGACAGGCGGCTCGATTTTAGAAATCTTACCCAGCTGGCAGAAAGTTCTAAAAACGTCTTAAAGACATCACAAAGACATCTAAAAACAACATAATTTTTCAGACGTGCTTTGGATGTCTTTTAAGCGTTTTTAAGATGTCTTTTAGAAGCTTCTGCTAGCTGGATAGTTGTTGAATTGAAGCTTGAACCATTTATTTCTGATTTTTGCACTTTTCCATTTTTTTCTTTCCAAAACAGCAGGTTTGTTAATATTTAGCTCGAGTTTTTGTAAAGTGTATACAATTTATTTCTATAATGTGTATAAAATTTGGTGGTTTCGAAATTTGGAAATTTATATGAGAAATTATTTATTTTATTATTTCCTATCTTGTACACGATCCGATCCACACAAACTTACATCAGGATGCCGCAGACGCAGCATTGGAACTGTCGGAGCCGCGTTCTTCGGGTCCTTAAGAAGCTGGCGAACTCGATGTAATCGGGCGAATCCGCGGATCTCCTCAGAGGCGTTCTTTCCGTGATATTGCGCATTTTCGTCGCACAGAAATATGGCTAGATAATGTGCAGAATTCTGCCTGCGGCAATAGACAGGCGAGGCTCTTTCTCGTTCGGCAATTTGATCTCCCTTATGTGACTCACCTTGCACGACTAACGCGTCTCTCGCATGAGTAATCAATACGCACAAATACCCGAGCTCTTCCGGTGCAGCATTTATAATAAATTGTTAATTAAGATCCCAGTGATTACGCAACACACCGCACCGTCAAACTTTGTCCTCCTCTGTCGAGAAATTGTCAATAAGAAAAAACCGGCACGTTTAAAATAATTTTTAACCGAGACACTCCTAAGATTTTAACGAGTCGCTGTCATTTACAAGATTTTAAATGCGCACTTATGTATATGATTTTTGTTCTTCGTTGATGAAGAACGAGTGAAGAAGAGAATATATCCAATAAAGTCTTCAAAGTGGATTACTTGGTTCACACGCAGGCAACCTGATTACATAAGAGTGAAACATGAGTTGCCTCGCTACATTTTTATTTTGCGGTGAGACACGGCGGTGGCAACGAGTCTGCGTCTCGATATAGATCACATATATTGCAGAGATGATTTGTAACAATCACGTAACGAACACGTTATCCTGCCGCATACGAAAATACGACCGCGAATCGCAATGTAAAACAAACTGGAATAATATAAGTCGTTTATTGTACAATTGAATTTTGCTGTCACACAGACGTCGAAGAGTAACAAAATTAAGGAATGTATTTACGGAAAGTTGTTTAAACTAAATGACTATTATTTTATAATTAATGGCCAGTAGTTAAACTACTCTGCAGAAGAAACTCGTCATTTTTATTAACATATTATAGTCCAAAAAGATACACATTTGTGAACTTGTAAAAAAAAACATAAAGCCGGAAAGTTAACTTGCGTGATGTTTCAGTGATGTATGTTTGAAAGATCTCGGCATGAGCGATATAAATGCACGTTTTTGGAAACTATTAAATATAGGTACTTTCTCTCTCTCTCTCTCTATAACATTAATAATTAATGTGATAAATGCTTTTCATTGAAATGCATTTATACCTGGAACTTTTCGAAGATATATAAGTATATTTAATAGTTTCCAAAAACACCTCGATCATATTATACAAGTTCGGATGATCATCATCATCATCATTTCCAACACGTACATCACCGAGAATGAGACGCGCAACCAGCCAAATTGCTGGGCTCCTTTTATATTTATTTTTACAAATTTATATATATATGTGTACATTTCTTTTGCACTACACTGCACTAGTAAAAATAACGTGTTTTTTCTGCACTTTAACATTTGATTTATTTCATTTCGTTCACCTATTACACAAAAATAACAACCGATTGGTTTCAGCAATTTCCCAATTGTCATCCTGTATACGTTTGTAACGTAACACTGTACTCTTGACATTACGTCAACGTTTGAGACTCTACATTGTTTAAAGTTTCTATCGAGATTGATGTTATTGTAATACCGTGGTGTTGACAATGAACGCCGACGTCTGACTGCTAGGGACGACGGACGATGCCGCGGTGCATGATGCTACGCATTTTGTACGTACGTAATGTAATACGCCGTCGTATTATGAAAAGGCTTCCGCCCTTTGTTGGGTTTCTCAAGAACATAAATCTATATCGGCAACAAATGACCACAGTTTGTGCACATAACCACATAATGATTTTTTATTAACGTGAAAAACGAATATATTATGAAATAATTTTCGGCACTATTTTCCATTTCCTTTCGTGAGTGATTTAGGGACACAAATTAATTTGTATTAATTAATAATAACGTGGATAAAATTAATAAGCATACAAAATAAAATTGGTAAAAGTAAATAAAATTTGATTAATTTTTATAAATTATTGACTACTTTTGCGATTTCACATACAATATGATAAGAAATATTTGTAATACATCGAGCTGCCACATTCACCAACTTGTAAATGATTCTGGGAAAAGAAACGTAACAGTAAAAGTTCCGATTGACGATTCACCGTTTACTTCCTTTATTCCATACAGCAAAAATTGTATCGCTTAGGAGCGCGCAGTTCAAGCCACTGTTCTTGATTCGGAACGTACATCTCAGCTGGCATGCGTTCCAGACCTGGAGATTCGGGCGATCCACGCTCGTTCGTTCTTCGAGCTGAAACCGCGCAAAAAGCAGCAAAAAGGAGGCTTAACAATTAATCTCTATTTGAAAGGAAGCGTCGCAGAGATGTAGATTTCCGTCATTAATAAAAAGAATTATCGATTTCTGAACAGTTCACGAATCTTCTCGTAATGTAACGAGGTGGAAGTACTCAGAAAAATACATTTGGACAATTTATCTGCGATAAAGTCTCTTTCACTGAAACTTGCAAAACACCTTTGAGAAATACATATTCCAAAGAAATTTCATACTTGACTTACCCAATCGTTTGCGCATAGCGATAGCTTCGCCCGGATGCCTCAACAGAAGCCGACCAACGCCCTCGCAACGACGTAGAACCTCGTTCTTCAGCAAGTGATTCCTGACGTTTTGCGAGATGATCGAGCACTCGGTGACCCACGTTGATACGTACGCGAAATCCGTCAACAGTTGTTGCGCACCGTACTCGCTAGAAATTTATTTTAATGCGCAATAAAAATAAATAATAGAAGATATAGAAATGTTGGCAAACGTAAATTTCGCTTCTGAAAACTATTCCTAAATCGTCTCACAATTAAATAACTTCATTAGGACATATTTCGAGCAAATGGAAAATTTACCTAAACTTGACGCGGTGCAGATAAATATAATCAAGCCACGCCTCGCACATAATTCGTAGAATCATGTTGGATGTTTCGTGGTCCTCTATCACTTCCAACACTGGCAGCAATACTTTTTCTACGACCATTTCAAGCATATTATTTCAAGATAATAGACAAATAATAGCAAAAACGTACCAAAATAAGTTTCTACATAAAGACTGGCCGTCATCGGAGATATGTCGTTATCTCTTCTCCAATAACTTGGCTGTGGAAAGCACATGTGCAAATTCGCTAGGCTGATCACACGACAGATCTTGGCAAGCGTGTCGATGCACTTAGCAGGGCAGATCTGCAGAAATAAGGAAATATAAAATCATCTGTAGTTTTATAAGCAACAGATTCAAGCTAAAAATTGTCATTTGCGAAAAAATTATTTCCCGATTTTTGAACGATAGGGGTAAACAGTAGAGTTGTTGGCCACTTTAGAATGATTGGCCACAACTTAAAAAATTAAAGATTATAAAGAGAAATACTATTAAAATGTTTAAAGTGTATTAAATATTTTTGTATTTATAATTAAAAACATTTTAATAGTATTCTTTAATTTTTTAAAATGTAGCCAATCATTGTAGAGTGGCCAACAACTTTACTGTTTATTCCTATTAAATTTTTGCTTTGATAAAACCTTATTATCTTAACTATATGTATAAAACAAATAATTAGGGCATTATTCATACAAAAGATGTTGATAAAAATGAAAAATTATTAATTCAAGTTAGGAAAGTCCCCTATTATGAGATAGGCTCCTAATATGCGACAGCGAGGTTTCTGCTAAACTAATAGACCCTATCTGTTGGTTCCACCATGAACTTATTGCTCTTAGGGTAAAACCTATTTAGTGGAAAATTCATTGTTTGATCGTACGTGTAGTCGTTGCAGAAAAAGAAATTATGAAATTGGATGTTGTCAAGTGCCATAAATATATTAAATCTTTAAATTTTGTTTATTATATAATTAATAAATATTTGGCAATAAATTCTGCATGCAGCGATAGAGTAAGGTCGTATTAATAGGAAAATACGGGATATATTGAGTTGCTCAATCGTAGAGATTAGATTTGGTGATCGTGAAACCGCAAGGCGTGGTGCTCGTAACATGAGATACTCAGGGTACTCCTGGGTTGCTGGAGTATGAAAGTTATTGTATAGTAATAAAAGAAGAAAAAATACTATATGTATTAACGTTAAGGGAAGGTTTATACGAATTTATAAGACTGTGCTGACCTTGATTTGAGAAGGAAGGGTGGAGGGGGAAGATTAGATACAATATTGAGTATAAGTGGGTTTACGATTGTAGCAAATATGCTTCTGCATCATATGTGTATTTGAGAAACATTAAATAAAGATTTTTAATAGTAATACTAATGTATTTTGCACTTTATTAGCGATATATATATATATTTCCCGGGGTCTCTCATATTAGGAGCACACTTTTACGATTTTGCCGAAAGCTCATTTTTCACATTTTTCTAATTTTCAGCAAAATTAATATTTAAATTAAATTTTACATTTCAGCATCTTAAAGCTTATTAAATTCCCTTCAAAATGGCCTACTGTATTTTTCAATTCTGCCCATAGACTTCCGGCAATCACACAAAATAGATATGGTATCTCATAATCGGGTACTTGCCTCTATATGTATGTACACTTAATTTATTTATCTGAAAGTTTTTACTTCGAAAATCTTCTTTTCAATTTATTTATCTGAAATCCAAACTCGTGTAACATACCTGAAGCAATTCAACGTTCGCTTTGACTTCCGAAACGATCTTTGCTCTCATCTTCGTGCACACGTACACTTGGACGCTAATAGAATTCATGGACAATGCGGTTGTGTGATCAGCAAGCTGAAATCAATCAATGAAAGCTAAATATAGTGCATTTTCTTTATAACAGAGATAAAAGAGTAGTACCTTAAGGTAAGACAGCTCTTCGAAACAGTTCACTACATCACCCTTGACAAGAAGAAAGAATACATCCAGGTCCCAAGTGTGAGCTATAATCTTGGCCTCCTGAATGGCCCACAATCTCGCCGTGTGCACCGTATGGTCCATCCTGTGCAACACGACAATCTGCTCCGACAATGGCAGTTCAACCAAGGGTGCTCCTATCACCCACTCGCCGCCCACCTCGCATTCGTTGCTGAGAGTGACCAGCAACTGGAACAGCTCGACGAACATTTGGCCGGTGTCGGTTCCCTACAAAAACAATTAATAACAATCACTTACCATCATCTATGTGGAAACTTGTTATTTCTCTTCTCTCTCTCTCTCCTCTCTCTTCACTACAGATTTTTCTACTGTAAATCCTATACGTTTGTTAGTGCATTTTATTAAACAGATATCCTCGAAATTTTAGATTGGAAATTTCCTCCGTGGAGTACCGACCTCCGTGGACGACGGTTTCGAACGGCACTCGAAGGCCGAGGTGTAGGCTAATCTAAACATCTGGTCCCAAGCAATGACGGTGGTGTGATACCCGAGCGCGTCGCACAAAGTCTGCAGCGCTGATCTGACTGTAGGCGGGGCTGAAATTTTAAGGACGTACAATATTTTCTTTCCGAAGGATGGCATTTGTTAAAGATGAAAAGTGTTCTTTAAATAGAAAGACATTCTTACTATCGTTCCCCTGAATAAACTGCCGCAGCCAATCCTTGAGATGCTGAGCGCCGTGGCTGTGATGAGTCGCGAGTGCTTCGTGCGACCACCACAGTATCACATGATCTAAAATACTGGACAACGCGCCCCATGCCACCTCCTGATAGTAGTTCTTTACCTTCTTTATCGCGCTGCCTCTTAATCTCGTCTCGCCTAACAAGATTTTGTGCATCGCTTCAACTGTGATATTCTGTAATTTAACGCTAGAAGATGTAGTCTTCGAATCCATTCGGACTGTACCTTTACTGGTCTTTAAGGCGTCCGCGCCGAGCAATTGCGGTGATATTTTCTGCACGACATTTAAGAGTCTAAGGATCTGCTCGTTTTGCGTGTTCACAAGTGCCTGCACACTTTCGATATTGGATGCCTCCACTTCGGACAGCGATGTCGCACTTGTGATCGGTGGCGTTAAATGTCTCGTAAGAGCGCTGGAGTTTGAGACAACAAATATACCAAGATATATTTGATTAAATGGCAATTGTATTGTCCTGACAATAGTTGGATACAATATAAAAAAATATAGAAAAAAAAATATATATATAAAGGTTTACATATGCATTGCATGTAAGATCGTGCTTTAAAACGATAATAATATTAGTGGTGCAATTGTGATTGCAAACCGACCGATAAATTTCAATGCTAGAATTTTCTGAAACGTCCACGTCGTTCGTTGTAGACACAGGCTTGGTTTTCTCGTGGGGCTCGTAATTCGCCAGAAGACAGTCGATTAGTTCGTGACAGGATTCCTCCGCTCTGTTCTTCGCTAATATCTAAAATTATTGATATTGTAACGTTACGAAAGGTGCTGTTAAATCCGTTTAACTTAAATTATGTTTATTAAAAGAAAATATCAATTCTAGATTGCCGAAAGCTGCAGCGACGAATAAGAAATGTTGGAACACTCGCTTGCAATATTTTCGTCACGGAGATTTTCTTCAAAGGCTCCAGCATGGATGGGCAATCGTTGTAAAAGACATTGACAGACGGATCCGACACGTCGGGATTCATGTCGAGGATTTTGTTGTAAGAATTTACCAATCTGCAATTTATCCATTATATTGTTACCTATTATCTGGCAGTATTGGAGAAATTTAAATGTATATCTGAAAAAAATTCTATGAAAAGAAATTAATTCTCTGATATTAAAGAGCAATTAAGATAATAAAGCTAAACAGAAGCATATAATAAAATATAATTAAAGTAGTAGAAAAAAATTGAATTTTTGTTTGACTTTTACCTGAACACTATTCTTATGTTCTCGTCATTTTTGCAATCAATAATGTCATTAATCAAATCTTGAATAAACTTTGCGATGATATTTAGTTTACGCTTCAATACCATCGACAGATGATTTATCTTATATTTGTATATCGGATGATTGCTTAATTCCGCCGAATTGCACATCGATTTATAATTTTCTATTAACTTCTCCAGGCTATCTGTTACTTCCTCGAAGACCTGTGAAATGTCCAAAGCAATTAATTTTCCGCATTTTAATTTTATTTTTTTAATTTACTAACAACAAAAAAACATTTTCACTGTAAATTTACATATATTCGATTTTTAACTCGTTTGATATGACGTCAGAATTTTGGAGTATTTGTGAAATGTTACATTACGAATTTTTATTCTATTATGACTTAGATTTTCAAACTTGAGAAGGACCATAAACAATGTTCAAAACGTCGTAATTATTACAATTAATAAATGTGGCCAGTTGGGTCGAGTAAAAATTATTTTTGTTAATTATTTACTAGCGAAGATAAGTTTTCTGATTAGTTTAATTATATTCCAACCTCCTGATCGCAAGTCCGAGCCTCCGCGGCATCCTCGATGATTAAAGCTACGCATCCCGCAAGCTTTCCCATTCTCTCGTCCAAAAGAGAAGCGTCTACGAGCCATTTGTCGAGAGCGCCGTCAGAAAGCGGCAACCACTTTGCGATGTTTGCTCTGTAATTAGTATCCATGCGACGCGCTAATCAATTAATCTATAATATCCTTTAATTGTACTTATTCTCAGTTAGCGTTCGAAAGGATTTTCTGTGGCATTCTGAGAATATTATCTTTGAATTAATCCTTCCTTTCACGAGACTGCAATTTTAATATTTATTTGAAAATGTATTTTAATATTTCAGATTAATTGTGAGTATAATTCGATATTTATTTATTTATTTATTTATTTATTTAACAGTGCACCCTTTGCTCTAAACGCGCTGTTTTATTTCTACGCGACTGAGAGCTCTTGACTGACGAGCTGATGGATTGCACATCACTTTCGCGAAATCAAACTGGGCAGTGAAAATTAATTATATAATAATAATCAGTTGATTGTGTAAAAACTGGTAATTGGACACTGGTCGTAGAAAAGCAGTTTTTAAACGATTGTATGATAACAGATATAATTATGCAGTTGGAATTATGCCGCCGTGCGATCGTTGCTTCGAAAAGATAGCTTTGTTCACGGTTCGCTCGACATTTTATCTATTTTGAAGATGGTATTAGCTATTGTCACTTTTAATGGGAATGGTAAGTGTTGCACCACGCGTTCCCAGTTGCCACGGATACGCCTGACGCATGGCAATAAGGGTATACATATAGCAGGACATGCATATATGTGTACGTGCAGCATATATACGGTCTACATAGGCCCGGTTTCATCAACGTGATTTAACCCAATCGGTCGATTAAACTCACTCTTCGTCTCTTTCTAAGGGAACAGTTGGAAAGAGATGAAGAGTGAGTTTAATCGACCGATTGAGTTAAATCACGTTGGTGAAACCGGGCCATAGTCTGTTTTCTTTGATTGTTCAATTAGTCTTTAATTATTCCAAGTCTGTCTAGATTTTTGTAAAATGCCGAAATTTAACAATGTCCTGTTCAATTTAATTTCAACAATTTCTGAAATGTCGAAATACAAAATAAACGTTGCGTTAAAATAAAAACATTGTACAGTTGCAAAATATATAAATCAAGAGAGACAGTAGTATTAGGGAGTTTTTGGAATACCGTCTTTCAGATACGGTAACCGTATCTGAATTGTTCAGATACAGAGTGAATGTATCTGAACAATTCAGACAATGTTTACCTGAAAGACGGTATTGCAAAAACTTTCTATTGTCTCGCGCCAAGTGTACGCGCAAAGCAAGACACCAGGCGCTATACTTACGCCGCCCAACTAGTTGAGTGCAGGCAAGATTTATCGTTCAACTAAAAGTTCTACGATAACAGATGCGTTTCTGGGTGGGCTTAATAACCGATTCATTGGGTTCATATTATATCAAAAAACTGTCTTCACTTTTACTCTGTGTCTTCTATGCTGAGATATTCCAGCTCAAAGTCCAAAATTGCCAAATTCTACAATTAAAATCGGAAAAATTTTCAGCTGACATTTTTTTCGTTAGAAAAGTCGTTATGAGACGCAGCAGCGTTTCCAACTGCACGGAATACAGATATATATATAAATATCTATCTGTGAGAATTACAAAGCCTGTAAGTCTCTCTATGCATTGATTATTATTTATCACACATTTTTATATCATGTATTTGTTATCTTAATGTTGACTTATCAATGTGCTCAAAGAGAATTCTTTTTCTTGTGTAAAAAATATTAACAAACTATAATTTCAATTACTTAATTAAGAAGACAATTTTAATAAATTAATATCTATTAATTATTATTAACATAAATTTTAATTTATATATATATATATATATATATATATATATATATACAGAGTGAGGCAATAACTATTACCACCTTAAATATATTCGAATCTATAAGGCCCAGAGAAAAATTAGTGTAACCAAAATTGTACATACGGTACGAAGGGGGCTATCATATAGCAATAATATAATTTTTATCCAGGTGGAGGCGCTTCGGAGATATCAAAGTCATCTTTATTTCTTTAAATTGATTCGGTACATTTTTTCCATAATATGATAAAGGAGCTGAAAACAAATTCAGAACTCATAACAAATTGTATACGAAATAATTCAGATTAATATTATATAATTGGATAAGCACATTTATGATTGAAAACAAATGCTTCAAAAAATTATGGTATACCGTATCGAACACTAAAAAGACGAATTAACAAAAATAATTTCGATAAAGGAGCCCTAGGTCAACCGGTTGCTCTCGTCAATCATGAGCTTGAACTAGTAGCTTACATACAGAAGATGAAGAGTACAGGATTTCCACCGACTGCAATGTACTGTTTTTTGAATAAAATAACTTTTAAAGTTAAATTACTATACATGTTTGTATACGTGGCATATTATCCCATACTATGTGGGTAATATGCCACTTTGCAACACTTTTGTATTTCTTTCTTTTTAATTGTAAACAATCAAAATATTTCATTAAAACCATATATATATAACAGATAAAAGAAGAAAAAAAGACCAGTATACAAAGATACCTCAAAAAGAAAGAGAAATAGGAAAAAAATCATATTTTTCTTAAGTGTGGCATATTCCCCCGAGTTATCCTAAATATTTATCCTAAATATTTATTTTATGCGCTATGAATAAGCTACGTACTTTAATATTTTGCAAAATTGTATACTGGATAATTGAGACTACTTGTAGTACATAACACTATTAAAACACAAAGAAAGTATTAAAAACATCTTTTTACATGTTTTAAACAAAAATACTTTAAATGTATACCAGGAAGACTAAAAAGAAAAAAAGTAGCTAAAAAAATTTTTTTAAACATATAATTACAGTGTGTGTGTGTGTGTAGCGAGTTAGGATTAATATTACCATAATCAATAGGAACAAGCTCGTGTATAAATAACAAGACAAGGTTAACGACCAATAACGAGCAATAAGGATAACAAAATTTCAAATATATTGACATTATTAGATTTGGACGTTTCGGCAACACCGTGCCTTCATCAGCCTAAAAAATTACAATAAATTAATCACAAATAATCACGAATAATCAAGAGTCACACATTTCTCCATCCAAATAAATTCGGTAATAATCTTATGAAGTCATAATCGCTGTGCAAACGGTATTTTGTCGGAAGATGCAAAACCGAGGATAATCTTGAAATTGTTAATTAAATAATCGGAGTCAAACCGCATTTTCATAAACTTGCTTAAACGTCTGGACGAATCCATGATTTATTCCGCAGTCGACAATGGGAATGCATCGAGTCAAGTCAGCGAAGTCTGCACGTCAGACATGACGAGTCAACAATAAAAAGTTGAAAAATGCGTTTGAGCTATAACAATGGAAATGAATATGGAAAACATGTTTCCGAAACCGTAATGAACAACTATGCAAAGTATGATTATTAAATTTATACGTATACTGATAACCGATAGGAAAATAGCGCTTTAATTTCAAGTAACATACTGTTCCAAATCTCATGCGTGACTGAGCATAAAATTTCAGGATTGTTCCAATTAAAGGTATATGATCCGAATTTAACATATGCTCCGTGATAACCGAGTGTCGTGATAGATCTAACTTATAATTATTTTTGTGTTCGTTAATTCTTGTTTTTAGTTGTCGTTTGGTTTGCCCGACATAGGAGGCATCACAATCATTACAGTTGATCTTATAGATAACATTATTGTTCGAGCACAATACATTGGCATCTTTTTGTGTTTTTATGAATTTATTTAATTTATTAAGAACTCTGTACCCAATTATATGTTCTTTTTTGTCAAAAAGATGAGCTGTTTTTTCGGAAATTATGCTTATGAACAGTATTACAATGATCTTTCTACTATTTTCAACCGAAACATTGTCTTCCAAATCAATTGTATCGCGCGCATTAACACTATATTGTTATGCTTACCGTTGAATAATGCATTTAATCTCATGTTAATTCTTTTGAAGATCAAATCCAAAGGATAACCGTTGTCTTTCAAAATATTGATGCACAATTTTAAATTCTTAGAATGAAAAACCGGGTGGGATAATAGTACGACCCTGTCGACTAACCTGTATATTATGCCGATTTTATGGCAATCAGGATGATTCGAATAATATACGATAAGTATCTGCCTGAGAATGTGACCTTATGGTACCAATCCAAAACAACAGTGTCATTAATTATATGTAGTTGTAAATCTAAAAAACTTAAAGAACGGTCCTTTTCATATTCAATGGTAAACTTCAATCTTTCGTGGTAATTGTTGAAGTTATCCAGAATGTATTGCGCTTTGTCGTGTGGAATCGGCATAATTATATCGTCAACATAACGGTAATAAAAAGGTAAATTAAAGCCTATCGATTCTAATATTGTTTCCTCTAAATCTTGCATTACCATATCAGCTATGATCGGGGATAACGGAGATTCCATAAGAGAACCAAAAGTTTGTTTATATGTCACATTATTGAATGTAAAAAATCTGGAAGATAGTATGAACTCTATGGTCATTAAAAAATCTTTTTCTGGTATTTCAAGATTATCCTCGGTTTCGCATCTTCCGACAAAATACCGTTTGCACAGCGATTATGACTTCATAAGATTATTACCGAATTTATTTGGATGGAGAAATGTGTGACTCTTGATTAAGTATTCGTGATTATTTATGATTAATTTATTGTAATTTGTTAGGCTGATGAAGGCACGGTGTTGCCGAAACGTCCAAATCTAATATTGTCAATATATTTGAAATTTTGTTATCCTTTTTGCTCGTTATTGGTCGTTAACCTTTGTCTTGTTAATATTACCATTGTTATCTACAAAATTATACATATCTACATGTTTGATGACTGATGGGTCTAGATAGTTCAAAACGGGCGAAGTTGTTTTCATTAATTATGTCAATGTAATCATCTGATGTCATAATCCCATCAATTTTGATAAAATTTCCTATTCTGCTCATACGAAACATTCCCAGACCATAATATTTCCTCCAACATACTTTACAGTCTTCTGAATAGAACGATTTTGAAGCTCTTCTCCGTATTTTTTCCAGACTCCAATCCGCTTTATTTGTCTAAATAATTTGCTAACTGTCCATAGAATCTTTTTCCAGAAGTTTAATATTTCATATTCGCATATTTTAAGGGGTGATGCTACCACGCCGTCTCCAAAACAAGCATAAATTTTAGATTTTTTTCTTCGCAACTACTGCGTAAAATTAATTTACATTTAAGGAGTCTATTCTACATAATTTTAAGTATAAGTCATAAAAATTCCATTCAATTTTATTGATAATTGTGGCCAATACAGCAATTCTTGTAAAGTGCCGCTGCCTCTGCACAGACCGGCGGGCGACATTCTCACGCCCACACAGATAGTTTGAAACCATTAATTAAGAATTTTCTTGTAAATAAAAAAAATAGCTAAAACCTAGCATAGCGATTTTCAATTTTCTCAAAAATCGTGGAAATACGCTCGATTCTAAAATCAAACAACGTTTTTGCCTCAAAATAACAAATGAAAAAATTGTTATTAAAAAACGAAGCAACATATCCAAAAAATCCTGTGTTAGGTCGGAGAAAATCTATTTAGACATATTCCTGTCAAATTTCAAGTCAATTACCATTAGTTTCGGCTGTACAATGTCGCGCCCAACTTAAGGGGTTACACCACAGTAGAGAGTAAAAATTTAACGTTTTTTTGCGATTTTTTTTTTAAGTGGAAGGAAAAGTAAAAGGGTAATTCTTTTTAAGGATGTTGTTAAGCATGTTTTAAAGTTTTAAAAAAAATTTTGTTTATTAAAAAATATTACAAAATGGCTGCCCAACAGTCGTTTCTGCGGAACGGTTTTTTTTGGAGGGGCTCCGCGGCACGCAGTAGAAGTGCAGCAAAAATTAATCTGGAACAAAATGAAAAATTTTTTCTTAAACTACAATAATAGGTATAGCTATAGAAATACGTAGGGGATTTTGAAAATATTCATTTTTGTTAAATTGGCGAGCATTTGAAAAAAAAGTTCATTTTACTACCAAAAAACGGGCACTTATTTGTACGTAAAAAATCGAAATATTAACTTATCGAAAATCGGCTACGTATTTCTATGCGGAATGTTGTTTTAAAGATGTGATATTAATTTGGAGTGAAAAAATAGAAAATTGTTTGAGTTATGCTGCGTGCCGATTTGAAAAAACGTGTTTCGAGAAAAATGCGTTTAAAGTTTTGACTCGTGTTTCGAACATGATAAAATAAAAAGTTTGATTATTAAAAATTTTTTACCTTTAATCTGCTATTCCAGCACCGTAAAGCTGACCTTCCAGGTTGCTAAACTCCTCCTCGTTTTCTTTCCTGGACGCTTTTATGCTGGAGCGAGCCTCTTTCGCTGCGTCCGTCAAAGAGCGCTCCGCGCGTTGTATTCGAGCAGCGTCCGCCTCTAAGCAAAAGTTGTAGGATTGTGGTCCAATGTTCATGTCCATCACTTTCATTATTCTTAAAACGTTTATCAGTCCATCATTAAAATTACAAACAGCAATGTCACTTGCTATTTGTAATATTTTCTTTCCGCTTGAATAATTTTTAGGAGCCAAGTGCCAGACTGTAAAATTAAAACTTTCGTTGCTGTTCTGCGTATAGCCTCCCAAGCAACGATTCAGCAACTCGTCACGGCTCAAATCCTCGTAGATTGGTCTGATGGCTTTAAAAACTTCGTTCGATAGTGCCGGCTTATGATGAAAGGAGTCTAAGGAACCCGTTGCTTGCGCCTTCTTCCATTCGCACCAAGACTCTGAGCATTTTTCGTGCTGTGGATTTTCATCAGTTGACATTTTATGAAATAATGTCGCCCAGATTTTATTTTTCATATTTTCCAACGAGTTTGAATTCCGTCGAATGGCCAAGCCATAATAAATTGTTAACTGATCAATTAATTTCATAGTTAATTTTCCTTTTCCTCCAAGATTTTTTGTTTTTTTTCTCAAATTTCTCAACCGAGTGCCCATTCGTTTTTGTACATGATCAATACATTCTTTTTTTGACACTTCAAAATTTTTATACGGTTTTGCATCCAATATCCCCTTGAAAGTTTTACTGTCACCATCACCTATATAATTTGCGTATTTAAGTCCGTGTAAAGCTTCGGAACGTTGAAACATCTCGATGACAGCATCTACCTCCATTTTACCCGATGAGCCTTCATGGTTTGACTGACATTGATCGGCATGAGTTTCGAGCCATTCTTCATACTCAGCAGTATCTAATTTATTTTTCCAGTGCTCGCAAGCTTTACAGTATTTCGATTTCACTTCAATGTCAATAATTTTCCCTGTAAACCATCCGATCAATGATGTGATCCCAAAAAGAGACGAAAATCCTCGTTTTCTCCAGGAACCATCACCAGATACAGTTATTCCTGTATGCAATCCATTTTCTTCACTTTTCTTCTTTTCATCTTCTGCTGCCTTTTTCATACTACAGTCTCGCACGGCTTTCGTTGCGATCAAAATCATATCTACTGCACGGTCGTAACAACTTTGAAATATAGGCCGTGGCAATTCCATAAATGCGCAGAATTTCATTATTCCAGTTAGCCCCACTCCTAATAGTCGCATTGTTAGTACAATCCTACGGTTAATTTCATATCCATTTCGTATGAATGGACAACTCGGGATTTCAACTTTTGGACAATTCGGGCAACACACGGTTATTTTGAAGCCTAAACCCCGCGTACCTGATTCGAGAAATCGTATATCAGAGTTGCACGTTTTGCACGTCACATGTTCCGAAATGGCAGAGAAAACGGCAAAAAAGTTTATAATTCGGTAACCAAATTCACTTTGTATATCGATATCGTCAGTATCCACTTTCAATTTCTTTGCCGAAGCGCTGACACCGGCCGAATCTTCCTCCGCTTCATATCTGTTCAACGGTCGTCGTTTCGTCACGTTGCTCCGTCGCCGTGTCTGATACGATATTTTTGAGCCTTTATGGCTTACATACACTTTCTTTTCACTCATTGTAACTCACATAAATGTCAAGGCTACAAATAACGTGTGAAAAATTAGCACTGCAAGAGAAAATCGTGATTTCGAATAACTTCCACGCAAAATTTACGTCTTCCCTCAACATCAAAGGACGCTGTACTAACGTACTTTGTGTTCAGAATGCTTGAAAATATTTCTAACGACATCTATTGGTGTATTAGAGAAGTTAGAAATCGAATGGTAAGACATAATGCTGTACCCGACAAGCAGGTGTCGTATTTACTGCAGGTAGTCGTTTCGGAGCAGTCGGGAGGGGTCGAGAAAGAGCTCGAAATTTCAATGAAAACGATTTCTGACAGATATAAAACCGTTTGTCTCTTATTCTAGAGGGTTCAAAGGATTTTTTAAGCCAATAAAAAAAAATCGATTTTTTGAAATTTCTACTGTGGTGTAACCCCTTAAAAAATATGTAGTTTCGAGAATAACGCAAAAGAAAAAAGACTCGAGTTTTTTATGTGATAAAATTGCATTTCTTAGCTCATTGGCCTTAACTCAAAATGTTCTTAAAACTTTAAACTTTAAGACAATTAAAAAAAAAATCTAAAAAAAGTTGCATGGAGGCATAATATGTCAACTTCACAGACACGTGGCATGACCCCTTAAGATAAATTGCAAACGTAACTCCTTATTGTTGCTAGCAATGGTTTAAAGGTCATTATAGACGAGCCGATTAAATTTGCTTCACTGATAAGTCTACGACCTATGACATACAGTATGACATACAGTAGTTAAATATACCCGAGATAAAACAGCAAGTCACGATAAATTCAAAATAGACGGCAAAATAACAACTGTTAAGTAATTTTGTCATTATTTTGATTTTATTAAAACTTTTTATTCTACCTATTTTAAAGACAAATTAATTTCACTACGTAATTCTACAATTAAAATACTGTAAAAAACAAAATAACAATAAAACATAGGGGTCACAAATGGCTCATTTTGCTTCCTCATAGAGGAAGCTTTGTTTTCGTAAAAAAATTTTTTTTTATTTGTTTTTCTGAATGTGTTCAGAATGTTCTAACGTATAATAACAAATATCTCCATAAAATTAATGCGTCACAATACTCACTTTTTCATTTGACTTTCTTTATGTTTTCTATTATGTCAATTTTACAGCTATTTATTGTTTGTTATAAGAAGAAAAAAGCATTCAAAGCATTTTACAAATTTACTGAATTCATTGCAAGCGTCGTTTTGCGGATGTATTTTTATCTTTCAATTTATTTTGCAAGAATTTTTTATGAACGACGTTTATCGCTTCTGACGTCATAAAATAGACGAGTATTCAGCAGCCTTAATGTCTCTTACTGACACACGATTGTTTGTATACAATATACGTCTTATAGAGTAGTAACACACACACACACACACACACACACACACACACATATATTTGGACTTGAACTTATTGACGGGAGTGTAATTATGGCTCTATATGTTGTATCTTATATGCTATATTGTACCTAAGAATGTTCAGAAATTCACTCTTGTACTAAACATTTTAGCATCTTTTGTATTCGGTTTGTGTATAGTTATACATTGTACTTTTCAGATTCCTGGTGATGTGACTAAACTTAGGAAAGATTACATTAAAAAGTGTAAGGAAATGAAACTGATTATTCAGCCGTACGTGATCATTGTTGGACCCACACTGGAAGAAATCAGCACTTCTTACGTATGCATCGACGATGTTTTATACAACACTTCTTCTACCCTAGAAGCCATCGACATTTGTTTTAAAACGTTTCACGTGCTTCAGCTGCAGTATTCTACGGCAAGTGAACATTTGTGGTTCATAATACAAAAATGTCTATATAATTTTGTAACCAAGTGGGACATAATAATTCCTAGTACGGAACACATTATAAAAATTTTACATGAAAAAAATCAGGCGTGTGCAAGCACGACTGATTGTACTCAATAAATTTCAGGGAATAAAAACTGACTGAATTTTTTACTGTTCCAAAATTTAACATTGGTATATATGTATTATATGTTTCACTCTATAACGATGTAGAGTTTAAATTTTACGTTTCAACACTGAAGAATCAATGAGATTCGACTAGCTGGCCATTATTTTTAATAATTTTATTCCCAGTAATTTAGAGAGTGCAAAAAACTACCTAACTTAATAACTTTAGTTGTGTTATCTACTTTTTACATGCAAAATGTTGCGTTGTTTCTTTTGTCCCCGCTTGTTATTATCCATGAGTTATTTAATAAATCATATAAAATTACAACATAAGCCGTTTATGCACAGTACCATTAAATGCAATTTCAAAAATTGTTCACAAGTTTACAATAACGTATACTGTTTAAAAAGACATATTCTGTCTAATCATATCAATAATTCGAGGCATTTGCAACGCGTTAGTACGGCAAAAAATGCGGAACAAAAAGAAGTTATTTCTCAACCCACTATAAACTCGGTTTATGATTATTTGGCCCAAAAACGTATCAGTATTATTGACATTATGTCAAGTACTTGTAACGAAGGCAATAATAACATGGATATAGTACAAGTACAAGAGATAATTAATAGAGCTGTTACTCTTGTTGTAGCGAAACTTTATGCTTACAGAACATTAAACCGTAGTGTTATTAACGATATTATTCAAACTATGTAATTATTTTATAACAGCGTTTGCTCACCAATATTGAAGATCAAATATAACAATATTGACGGTTTGCAGGATATATTGCACATAATAGAAACCGCGTTTGATAATTTTAAAACTGAATACTCTACCTTTAAATATTTAAAGAGTATTGGTTGCTTAATAATGCCGTCGACTATAACAATAGATACATCCATTATATTTGGTCCAATTAACAAAAAGAAAAAATCGTTTACATGTCACAAAAATATTAGTATTATACCATTGAAAACAGTATTAATAAAATTTCTTGAACTTCCTAACGTTTTCTCCACTATAACTGCCTACATTGAAAGATGTAAAAACGATAATAATATTATAACTTCAATACCTCAAAGTTCATTCTGGAAGTCTGCTGTAAAAGATTCGAACAGTAAAATTGTATTGCCATTGATTTTATTTTCAGACGATATTGAAATTAATAATCCTCTAGGTTCACATAAAGGTATCCATAAGCTCGGCGCCGTTTATTGTACAATTCCATGTATTCCTGAAGAGTATTCCAGCAGACTAAAAAACATTTTTCTACTTCAACTTCATAATTCCGTTGATCACAAGCATTTAGGAAATAAAAAAATATTTAACAAAGTTATTGAAGTTATAACAGATTTGAAAGTAAATGGTATACAGATTAAAATTAACGGTGAAGTAAAAACAGTATTTTTTAAATTGTGCTTTATTGCAGGAGATAATTTAGGGTTGAATACCAAGTTAGGATTTTCTAGAAGTTTCAATTCGACATATTGTTGCAGAATTTGTCTTATTGCTAAACAAGATATTCAGAAACAAGTGCGAGAAAACGTGGACTTAATACGAACGGTTACAAATTATACAGATCACTGTAAAAAAAAATTTTTGGAATAGACGAAGAGTGCATTTTCAATAGTATTCCTAGTTTCCATGTTGCAGAGAACTTTTCTGTTGATCCCATGCACGATCTCTTAGAGGGTGTATGTCGTTATATGATATTGGGAAAATATTAAAGAATTTTATTGTAACAAATCAACTATTTTCGCTAAAAGTTTTCAATGAAAGACTTCAATATTAAAAGAAAACCTCTTTCGATGAAAATATTCCTGTAATAACGCAAAATTTAATAGAAAAAAAAGTATTTGATTATTTTATCTTCCGAAATAAAATAACTTGTTCTAAATCTTTGTTTAATTATTGGAGATATTATTCCAGTCAATAACGTTATCTGGGAGTTATACTTAATTTTACGACAAATCGTATGTATTGTTTTCTTACATGCCGTAAATAGACAAACTGTTGATTTATTGGAAGTGCTTGTTTTTGAATATCTTTTTTTTACACGGCAAATTATTTCCTACTTCATTAAAATACAAACACCATAATTTACTGCATTACCCAAGTATTATGCGCACATATGGACCTTTAAAAAGCATGACATGTACACGATTTGAAGCTAAACACTTTCAAATTAAAGAAAACAGTAAGATATGTAAATCACGAGTAAATCCTTCGTTTACGCTAAGTTTAAAACACCAATTGCAACTATGCTATAGATTTCTGTGCAACCAAGGTTTTACAGATGTTATTTCTGTTGGCACTACTGTTTCGAAATTGTATGTAATGAGTAATTACGACTGTTTACGAAACCTTTTGCCTCATGACTCTTTTAAAGATTATGAATGTATAACATATGTGGATAATAATAAACGGGAATAAATATGATTTAAATTCTATAATATGTATAAGTAATGATAATGAACCTGCGTTTGCCAAAGTTAAGCATATTGTTATAAGTCCATCAAAGAAAGTTTTTTTTTTATTACTAGACTGATAACAGTCTGTCACAATCGTCATCTTTGTGCGTTTGAAGTATATGAGACGCAGAAGTGGAGTTTTGTTTCTCAGAAAGATTTCATGGATTGCACCGTTTACTATGTTAAAGTTGTCAGATGAGAAACATTATATTCCTATATACTTTTAAGAGTTAGTAGTGAGTAGTCTCAGAAAATTTTTATTTTTTTTATGTAATGTGTTAAAAATTTTAGATTAGATTTGCTATTTTCTTCGCAGTTATATTATTTAGACTCGATATTTCATTTAAGAATTAGTTGCACAGAGTGTGATTACATATATCGTATGTCATTAATATATACAAAATACACTAAAATAATATATAATATACAAATATGTTCTGGTAATTTTTAAGCTATGTATAATACAATATACATTTATATGAAATATATCTAATTTGTCTTATTAATGAGTATATTTTCTAACTGTTAGAAATAAATATTTCGTAGAAAGAAGAAAATGTTTGCTTCAAATAAAATTATATTTATGATTATCAATGCAGATATTTACTACAGTTAACCAAATTTTTATTTATAAGTGTTAACTAGTTTTGGTTACGAAAAAAATATTTCGTTGGGAGAAAAAAAAATGTCTATAAGAACCAAAGTAAATATTTACTAGTATCAACGTATATAGATTTATAGCTTTGGTGCGTTACTAAATAGAACTAGGTTGTAAAGGATATATTTCGTTCAATGTCAGAAAAAAATACTTAAAACTTTCTGTGAGACATTTATTTCAAAAATCATATTGTTAACAATATTGTTAACTTGTTAATTTGTGAGCGAATTATATCTTCCCGAATTATGGCTGCAGCTGTAGTGAGTACTCGAAGGCGTTCATCGATTTTCTTCCGTTCTTAAGAAAACTAAAAGAAAAATACGGTGACGAAATTGTTATAGCAACAAATAAGAAGATTACTATGTTTCCAAAAAAAAGGATATACAATTTTGTCGAGTTATTGGTATGAACGAAAGAAAGTCGATGGACGGGAAGAACTTTCGAGTAGTCACTGCGCAGCTACAGCCATAATTCGGGAAGATATTCGCTCACAAATCAACGACACGTCTGCATATCCTTCAAGCGATGATTTTTTGACAGATGTAAAAGACTACATACCGAAATCCCTCAATATTTTTCTGGAAAACGTTATATCTAAAGGAAGGAAATCCCCATTCCAGCAGCTCAAACAAAAATGCATTTTAATAGCGCACGCTATTAAGTTGGCGACTAGGCCAAGATCTTTCTTGCCAACACTTTTAAGCAGCGTTGCTGCTTTTTTATACTGGAAATTTGGCTTTAAAAATCTAGTGACGTTACTATCTAACTTGGGCTTTAACGCATCATATAATAAGGTACAATTATTAGAAGCTTCAGCTGTCAAGCATTGGAAGCTTGACGAAAACGATTTCTTCGTAATCGATGTTGAAGATCGAGATGATGATCATAGTTCTGCAGATTCACAACCTCAGAAAACGACTCAGAAGAATCTTGTTAGACGACGCTACCCCCAGTACTAGCCGTGTACAATAATTTTAAATGGTAAGAGTGGCTAAATTTTCATATGTACGAGAAATATCATGCACACATTGATATTTTTGTCTATTTATATTTTTTTTTACAAATTCTACACCGAGAGTCTGATTTTTATGACAGCGTGAGACAAAATACAAATATCCATATATTCAACAATGTATTAGGTACAGAAAAACTATTAAAGGTATGAAAAAAATGTATTGAACCTTTTTTATAGAGAATTTAATAAGCTTCATTTTTTATTATAACCTTCATTACGATAGGATCAACGATTACTGAGATATGAGGGAAAAACTGAATTGGAACACCTTTTTTTCAAGATGGCGGATCGAGCCCTGCAGATAGAGATCCAGACTTTCAGTATGTTCAATAGTATGCTAAGATAAAGGTCTCCACCAATTTATAGCTTTTTTCCAATTATTTTTTCTATTTTTGCTAATTTGACTGGACTAACATATGTAGCATCACAATCAATACAACTTATCTTGTAAACGATTCCACAGTGTGCCGATTTTTCTAACACCTTTAGACAAAATATCATGTAAACAACAAGCAAGCATATACAACTAATACAACGGGCTATTTATGGATGACACAATTATTCTAAGAGAATTGCCAGACTTATGTATTTTAGGTAATCCATAAGTTCTCGGTAGAATACCGTCCGTGCAATTCTATACATGGAGTGATCTATTTCTTCCATCAATCTTGTTATTAGAGAGCGTTACTCATTCGAGAGTTTTTTTACCGAGTCTTTGTCAATTACTTCATAGATGAAAGTATCAGAGAGCGATGACTCCATTTCCCTTAAGTATTCAACCTTGTCCAAAGCAACCGTGACACTACCTTTATCGGCTCTTAATTGTAAAAAGGATGTTGGGATGTTTCTTAATAAACAAAGTTATCCATCCCAAAATTACTTTATTGTTATGACTGACAGGTAATTTTTGCTGGCAATTTTATTGACTAAAGATACTGATCGGTTTCTGACTGTTCCTCGGATGGATTCCTTTTATTTATTTATATTACCTTTTATGTGTTTTATGAACTCAGTAATTAATTTACGTATTTCATATTCATTAACCGGTACCCCAAACCGTTCACCCAGTTGTAATAGGTAGACGAGATTTCATCCAGGATTACATAGTTATATTTAAATTGCGAAACCAACCATGCTGTGGAAAATCTAGAAGAGATTCTTGTTTAAAATTTTTTGCTTGAAGATTAACATGATGTAAATTAGGACCAGAATTATTTTAACCTTTGTTGTGCACACCTCTTCAAAATTACGTATTGTGCACAGATGGTATATTATACCCCAGTCACTTAATTGTTTATTACAGACGTACAATTTGTTATTTTGACTCAAACAAAATTGCTGGCTATTGTTCAAAGTTTCCAAATAAGGTTTAATAGGTTTCATTAATATCTTGCAACATAAAAGAATTATAAATGATATGTTAACTAAAGAAACCGAAAAATGGACTTTTTTCACTAAAAAATGCATAAAAAATTCAATTTTTAAATATTTTTTAATAGTTCTTGCGAAATTTCTTGCGTTTTAAAAAACGCTGGAGTCTATTCGACCCCGTGTGCACAACAAAGGTTAAAAAATTTTTTTCTTTGGAATGTCAGAATCCACCGAGTTAACATCACCCGAACAATAATAATTTTAATCTTACATATCTTAGATTTCTTACGCGTGTAAAGAGATTTTCATCAGCCATTCAATTTTTTTGTTAACTCTTGCTTTTCGACAATTTCCTGGGCGAGCAAAGAAAGCATTTTCGATCACAGAGGGAAATACATTAGAAATCGACTTATAGACTCTGTACATTTCGTGTCTAATATACTGTAGTCTTTTGTACGTATCACTCAATTCGATTCTTAAAATGGATAGACCGTATCTGTGCGTGATGATATTAAGTCTGTTATTATACGTACGTTGCGGAAGTTTAATGTTGGTTTTAATTCTATTTAAATTTAAATGTGCAGGAATCACCTCCAATCTTAATTTTTTTTATTAACATTAATTTTTATTAAATATTTTTATAAACAGTAAACGACACAATTTTTGTATCAGTTTTTTATCGTGCAGCCTACTCTTATAATAAAATATACTCCCACACTTAAAAAATAACATTTAAAAGTAACAATTTTCTGAAACTTATTTAAATCATATATATATATATATATATATAAAACATAAAAAATATTTTTTCCCATATAAATATCATTTGGATCTTATTAGAATTTTATATAATCCGAAAATTATATTTGAATTTATTACCATATTACGTCCACATTTGACAAATTAAAACCATATTAACACTGCATTTCCTTAATTATGTTTGTGCGGCTGATTTTGCATATCTTAACAAGATCAAATATATTCCATTATAGATTGTATCAAGTTGGGGTACTTTAATTTGATTTAAATATAACTTATATTTAAATCGTATTTGATTAATTCGCATATTCGATCCTAATAAGACTCTTATTGAACTCACATAATCTTCTAATATTGTTTTAATACAATCGTTTTTCGCGAGTACAGTTTATGATACACTGCTCAAAAAAATTAGAAGATTACTTTTTGTCAGTAAATTTTTGTCCATTTTTAAACTGTAATTACTCAGCGAATAATTAACGTAAAAAAAAAGTTTTACAGGGCAAACTTTTTACTATAAGATGCTTATTGTTCAATTTCACTCAGGTTAATACTCAAAGGCGTAGTCAGCTTTGAATAAGGATGTACTTGCGAAGATATTCAAAATGTTGAAATTTTCAGTCTTCCACCGCCTAACAAAAAAATTGTTGAACATAATCATTAATACCATATGGTATTAATGAACATTAAACTTTCGCAACGTACGTATAATAACAGACTTAATATCATCACGCACAGATACAGTCTATCGATTTTAAGAATCGAATTGAGTGATACGTACAAAAGACTACATATCTTAACAAGATCAAATATATTCCATTATAGATTGTATCAAGTTGGGGTACTTTAATTTGATTTAAATATAACTTAGTACATTTCGACTTATAGAAATCGACTTATAGACTCTGTACATTTCGTGTCTAATATACTACAGTATATTAGACACGAAATGTACAGAGTCTATAAGTCGATTTCTAATGTATTTCCCTCTGTGATCGAAAATGCTTTCTTTGCTCGCCCAGGAAATTGTCGAAAAGCAAGAGTTAACAAAAAAATTGAATGGCTGATGAAAATCTCTTTACACGCGTATAAGAAATCTAAGATATGTAAGATTAAAATTATTATTGTTCGGGTGATGTTAACTCGGTGGATTCTGACATTCCAAAGAAAAAAATTTTTTAACCTTTGTTGTGCACACGGGGTCGAATAGACTCCAGCGTTTTTTAAAACGCAAGAAATTTCGCAAGAACTATTAAAAAATATTTAAAAATTGAATTTTTTATGCATTTTTTAGTGAAAAAAGTCCATTTTTCGGTTTCTTTAGTTAACATATCATTTATAATTCTTTTATGTTGCAAGATATTAATGAAACCTATTAAACCTTATTTGGAAGCTTTGAACAATAGCCAGCAATTTTGTTTGAGTCAAAATAACAAATTGTACGTCTGTAATAAACAATTAAGTGACTGGGGTATAATATACCCCCTGTGCACAATACGTAATTTTGAAGAGGTGTGCACAACAAAGGTTAAAATAATTCTGGTCCTAATTTACATCATGTTAATCTTCAAGCAAAAAATTTTAAACAAGAATCTCTTCTAGATTTTCCACAGCATGGTTGGTTTCGCAATTTAAATATAACTATGTAAGTACGGACTTTGTCCTTTCAAATAAAAAAAAAAACTTTGTCCTGCGTCGATTATTTAGCGATATATCGCAATTTAAAGTAACCTCTGTTTTTTTTTACGATTACGAACCTTCCTTAAATGACTTTCTTTAATGATGCTTTATGTAAGATTACATATATAGCTTACACACACACACACACACACACACACACACACTTTTTAGGCAAAAATCGATAACTTTTTCACCGATCTTTGACAAAACTTTATCCATAAAAAAAATTTAGCTTAATATCTCAAAATTTGCGGAAATTAGAGCAATCACGTAATTTTTTTGAACAGAAATTGTGAACCCTTTTATTATAAGATAAATCATCAAGTGCTTCGCAGTCATCACGGTCATCGCTATTATTGGATTCGTTTTCATCATTATCATACGGCAGGAACTGGTCTAGACTCGCTGGCTCACGTAAAACAAATGATACACGGGGGGGGGGCGCGGGTGGTCTTGCACGGCGCATATATTCGGCGCAAAACACGTGTCTTGATAAGTCTATGTTACATCGCTTTCTATAAATTCTGTATACCTACTCGTGAAGAATAGCTTCCATGTGTGTATTTTATCGCCCCGGTAAAGAGCTGTTTGTCGGAGTCTGTCAAGGTTTTAGAACCGAAATTTTTGTGTGCCCCTCCGCCCGTAAAAAATGTTCGTAAATATTATTGTTATTAGCAGAAAACATTTTAAATTTAATGCTCGAAAAATTTAAGTTATAAAATTAATTGTTGCTGCCGGCAATTTACAGTATAACATTCCATAGATACTGAGATTTTCGACGACGTCTGGCACGGTATTAGACCCAAGATTTTTGTCTGTCATTTCATATACAGATTATTAAACACGTATACAATAAGCAAAAAAAATTTCAACTTTACAGAAATGACGTGAATGTTATTAAGTCTTAAGCAGTTATACCCTGATCTGGCAATACTTTAGACCCCACCTACAGGTCTGGCAACATTTGCAAGTACTTTACAATATTATATAGTACACGCAAAAAAATTTTGAGCCGTACACATATGACGTTTTTCATCCTCGATATTTTATACAGCTAAGAGCGTACGCCCCCGCTAAACGCACCACCGGCCAGCAGCCAGACTTGCGGCGCGCTTTCTTAATTTGCAACATTGCCACAATCGTTTGAGGTTGAAAATTTCCTTAAACAAATGACGTTGGTATTTTCGTAGCCTGCAGCTCTCGGTCTATAAGCAGACAGTGCTAGCACGGTGCTATCACGATAAGCATTGTCTGTTTGGACATCACATGACAGCATGCCATTGCACGCGTGCGTGTATTATGCGGCTATCGTGCCAATATTTGGTTATCTGAGTTGGTTAATCAGTTCCTGAGTTATAGAAATTTTGGTAAATTTGGCATATACATACATACACACACACGTACACACATACAAACATTTTTTTAAATTGCGATTTTTCGACGTTTTCGAACATAAAGAACACATTGGCGTCAAAAACTAAAAAAAACAATTTTTTCTTTGATCTTTTCTACCCTTATTTCATATGTAATACTTTAAAACTTGGTTGATTAGATCTAGCTTTATACGTGATCAAAGGTCTATCTATATATAGTGGAGGCAAATTAGACCAAAAAAGTGAGTTATCTCGGAACCGGTTAAAACTACTCGGATTTGAACGTTTTTTTTTTAAATGTAGGTAATTAAAAACAAGCTGTGTGCCAAAAGTGTGCAAGTAGAAACTTGCACATTGCTTCCTCATAGTTTTAAAGTGTTCAAGTTGAAACTTGTACATTGCTTCTTCATAGTTTTTAAGTGTGCAAGTAGAAACCTACACATTGCTTTTATGATGAAGTTTTTATTTTATTCGATGTATACTTATCAGTATTTATTTCTTTTGGCTTCCTCATAAAGGAAGCTTTGTGAGTGAAGGTTTCTACTTGCACACTTAAAAACTATGAGAAAGCAATGTGGATTCGATAGGATTCATTTCCTGTATTTAAAAAATTTTGTCTCTATTACATAATTACATATTGTCAAATATGTCAATGATGTTGATTAGACCAAACTTTATCAGGGTTCTATGTATGTACAAATTCTCCTAAATTTCAAACGTTTGTAACTCCAAAACTAATTAACCAAATCTTAATTAATTATATATAAAATAAGGGTAAAAAAAACTGAAAAATATAATAGAATTAGAAATAAAACGCTATCTCAAATATTGAAAAGACTCTAGCGTAAAACACATTTAAAGAAAAAAAAATTCCCCTAAAATCTATACGTCGACCGATTCCAATAAAATTTTAGGAGGACATACTTTCTATGATACTCTGTGTGCAAAATTTCAACCCGGTATCTAAAAAATTGTAGAAGTAGATGCCTGTACAAAAATCCGTACGCACACACACACACACACACACACACACACACACACACACACACACACACACACACACACACACTTCCGGACATTTTTTATTAATACGATTTCTCGAAATTTTGAAACATTCTGAACCTATTTCTTTTAAAATCTCGAAAAAATTTTTTTTACCATCACAAAGCTTCCTCTATGAGGAAGCAACACTACAATGTTTATGGGTTAAAAATTGACGCTAATTGTTTATTTAATAAATTTTCAGGTTTATTTTAATTATAAAATTTTTTACATAAAAAACATTGTTAATATACAACAGAATGTCCAGAAATCAATACCGAAAGACTATGTGAAAGAAGTACTATTGTAGAAGAATGTATACGACCTTTTTTCAAGGTCTATACCGGGTGTTTTATTTTAATCGTCCCCGGCAAATATCTCGAAAAATATAAAAGATACGGAAAAACGTTTCAGACAAAAGTTGTTTGGTTCGAAGGGGGACATAAGATGGTGTCATTGGTTTGACCTTGAGTAAACGTGCCGAGGTCATATAGAGTTCAACTTTGTTTTTTTAAATGGAATTCTCTATTTTTCATTGCATATTCTTGTAGCTTACCTAAAGAGCTTTTCAAAACACTATATTTAAGTATTTTTTCATGAAGTACTTTTCGAGTTACAAGGCTTGAAATAAGTTACAATTCCGCCGGCATTAGCATTACCAAAGGTGTACCTGCCGATTAAAATAAAACACCCGGTATAGTAGAAAGAGACGGAGAATAGGCAAATGTTTCGCGCGTTTGGTTTTTGTTTTTACTCTGTTTCTGTCTATATTAGAAACGTTTGTTTCCCTTTTGCTAGCCTGTTGAACGCATCATAAATACGAGCAGTGCTAAAAAAAATAAAAAATACAAATAAAAAAAATAAATACGCGAATATAAATACGCGCGAAACATTTGCCTATTCTCCGTTTCTTTCTACTATACCGGGTGTTTTATTTTAATCGGCCGGTACACCTTGAGTAATGCTAATGCCGGCGAGATTGTAACTTTCAAGCCTTGTAACTCGAAAAGTGCTTCATGAAAAAATACTTAAATATAGTGTTTTGAAAAGCTCTTTAGGTAAGTTACAAGAATATGCAATGAAAAATAAGGGATTCCATTTAAAAATAAAAGTTGAACTCTATATGACTTTTTTTTTACGGGGGAAAATCCACACGGATATCCCCCTCTCCGAGGCGAGAAGGGCGGTTATGTGGGACTCTAACCCACTAAAACCCCCCCGGGGGTCCCGCACGACGCTACCGCGGGGAGGCTCCGGGAACTTGAGATATCTACCTTGAGCCTCCCCGCGCCCTGCCCTTTCGGCAATTCTCATAGTAATCTAACTTGTGACCGATAGACGACCCCGCATCCTTATAAAAATTTTTCACCGTTTTTGGACCGTTTTTGGACCGCGAGAACGGTCAGTTTGAGTAGTAAAAACGTGCATTTGGTTCAATGAGTACGACCCGTTTTTGGGGCGCAAAGGGACCCTTTTGCTTAAAAACGAGTGGTTAAAGCGGATTGCGTACGAGTATATCCGAGTAGTAATAACGTATTCTTGTGAGTATTTTTGAGTGGTAAATACGTGCTGTGTGCGATATCGATCCAATGTACGTGCCAATATCGAGCCGACACTGATTTCCGATATTCACCCGACATAAAAAAAATTATTTATTTTGAAATTTTATTACTATTTTTTAACTAAATTTTATTTCTTAAGATGCAGTCTATGATTAAGTATAAATATTTTCTCGTATTTAAAAACACATATAAAAACACTCTTATCTTGGTGGGATTCGAACTCGGGACTTCGGGACCTCTGGATCGTGAGCCAACTGCCTTACGTGGTAGACCACTTCTTAATTTGATATACTTAGTGTTATATATAATCTACATATGTCATAACCAGCGCAAATATATAATTTTTCAAAAATTATCTTAAGAAACAAATTCAGTTTAAAAAGAGTAATAAAATTTTGAATTGGACATATGATATAATTTCTTAATGTCGGGTGAATGTCAGAAACCAGTGCCGGGTTATTACTAAATTTTGTGTTCGTAAATATATTTATAAAGTTAAAACATCCTTATCAAATTTATTACAAGGGCCTTATTAGATAAAAATAAGGAAACTTTTTTTATAGAATCCCTAATAAATAATGATCGGGACCTCATTAGGTTAAAATAAGGAAACCTTTCTTATGGCATCCTTAATAACTAATGATCGGGATCTTATGTTATGTAAGGCCATTCCTAACAAATTTCTACACGGGATATTGCACTTATGGAAACATTCAATGCAAATTTCTCGCGAATATTTGAATTTTTTACATCGTACCACTTATCTATTAGTGAAGGATAAATAGTGTAAGTACTAAAACATTTAACTCTTACGGTACACTTTAAAAAGATTTTTAAGTTTGTAAAATAAATGTACTTCAATTTAGAGATAAGGAGGAGATAAGGAGTGGGAGTTTTTCAGAATTTATGAGAAATTTTGATGGATAGAAATCGAGCTGATTCGAAATCCCCCTGTATGTACCATAAGGTTTAAAATCGAGCGAAATCCGCGGATATTTTCTTGTGAGTAAAAAAGGAACGTACTAACGTATTGTCACTCATCAACTGAAAAATGAGTATTGAAAACGGACAACCTACTTCGTCCTCATCCTTGTGAGTAAAAATGGACCGTATTAACGTGTTGTCACTCATCGATTGAAAAACGAGTATTAAAAACAGACAATCTACTCAAAAATACTCATACGCATACTCGGGTATACTCATCATGTTCTTTCGCACTAGACTGCGCGTGCTTGAGAGTGCAAGAAACGGACACAAAAAGATAAAACGGGCTAAAAACGAGCTAAAAACGATCTATATGAGATGTAAAAGCGGTGAAATATTTTTCCATCCGCAACCCCCCCTCCGGGGGTGTTGCCGAAGCAACCGTGGAAGAAACCATTGCCGACACAATGGGCCTCCTCCCCCCGCGCCCTCGCTCAGAGGGCAGATGGGGGACAGGATTTGTAAGACCCAACCCCCACCCAACTCTATATGACCTCGGTACGTTCACTCAAGGTCAAACCAATGACACCATCTTATGTCCCCCTTCGAACCAAACAACGTTTGTCTGAAACGTTTTTCCGTATCTTTCATATTTTTCGAGATATTTGCCGGGGACGATTAAAATAAAACACCCGGTATAGACCTTGAAAAAAGGTCGTATACATTCTTCTACCATAGTACTTCCTTCACATAGTCTTTCGGTATTGATTTCTGGACATTATGTTGTATATTAACAATGTTTTTTATGTAAAAAATTTTATAATTAAAATAAACCTGAAAATTTATTAAATAAACAATTAGCGTCAATTTTTAACCCATAAACATTGTAGTGTTTTTAATTACCTACATTTAAAAAAAAAAGTTCAAATTCGAGTAGTTTTAACCGGTTCCGAGATAAAAACCTAATTTGCCTCCACTAATACGAGGTTTACGAAAACAAAATGAGAAAGCAAAATGTAGATTACATTTTTTATTGTAGGTACTATATCTCGCTCTCCTTCTCTCTTCCTTCACCTTCTTCTCCTATCCCTACCCTTATTCTTTTGTCTTAAAACACTATATATATAGCTGGTTTACATTACAATAGTCATTCGACAATTGGTGATCAGAATCATTTCTCCGCAGAACTAAAACGGATATCATAGTGATACTACGAACATTAAGACCAGGTACAGTTGACAGTATTTCTGCCATAAAAACATGTGATATTGTGTCTAATTTTATTCCTAAATTAGAGATATTTGTCGCTAACCATTATTGTGATGCTTTAATCGCGGATTATGTTTCTTCCTTGCAATATTCCTAATTCCGCCCTCAAGAAATGTTCATTATACCGCCCATTTTTCTTAACTGGTCTGCTTCTAGAATACCTCTAAAGCTCCCTCAGCTTCCCGTCCAATAATTTTCCGAGAGTAAATCGGCTAGGCGGGATGCTGACCACATCATTCCACTTTACAGTCAATGAAACACCATGGGCTTCCTTAATCATTAAAAGAGAATATCTTTATTAACTTTATGTGTCCTATTTTGAGTTGTTTCTATTTCCAGCATATATTGTGTGTCCTAATTGTATTTTTACCAAAAATACGTAAGGGTGCGATATTAGGGTAGGCCAAAGGGGATGATCACAAAAATCTCTTTGTGCATATTTCAGGAGCACATAAATCGATGAACATTTTAAGACAAAAGCCAATTCGCTATCTGTATTTTAACTGGTACTTTACTCTTGTACGTATGGAGTGCTCACGTTCGGGTCGGCCGAAAAATCGTGAATAGAGCACATAATTAGTACATAAAGAGCACTTAATTTTTGCATATGTGTTATTTCGGTTTTTTTGTGGGAAAGGGGTGTTAACTTAACAGACATGTTTAAAAAACTATATATATAATAATAATTAAGTAAGAAAAAAGTATATATAAAATACGCATATAGCACTGTTTTAGATTATCCGAGAAAATAATAGAAATCATGGATGACACAGAAGCATCTAGATTGTGGAATATTCAGCCCGGCGAGGAGATTGTTATTTCTGGTATTGCTGGTAGATTTCCAGATTCAGACAATATGAATCAGTTGCGAGAAAATCTTTTCAATAAAAAGGACCTTGTTAGAGCAGATCATGGGCGATGGAAGACAGGTGATTATTTTATATGCACGATAGTTCTGCATTCATGCCTGATTGGTAGATAAATGATATGCTATCTCTTCTGCATATATAATAAATAAGTGAAAGTACGACCATACATGATACACAATCAAATTACAAGGGAAACGGTCGTAATCGATCAGGACTGAATCTTGAATGGAAAAATGTTTCAGACAAAAGTTGTATGGTCTAAAGGGGAACACATTATTCCGATGTGAATCATATGTCATAGCTATATAGATGTCGTTTTCAAGAAATTTTAAAGGCGACTAATTCCTTAAATAAAACTTAATTTTTGCTGACTTACATCGGAATCATGTATCCCCCTTTAGACCATACAACTTTTGTCTGAAACATTTTTCCGTATCATCCATATTTTTCGAGATATTTGCCTGCGTCCATTAAAACACACCCTGTATGTATACATATATGACACACCCTGTATGTATACATATGGTATATACAGGGTGTCCTAGAGCACCCTTGACAACGCTTCTGAAGAGCTGTAGAAGAGATCGAGATAAACAAAAAAGTCTTTTACTATTTTGCGATATTCGCAATAGTTGATGAGTTATTAATTAATACGTCTGAGCAAATCTGCATGATCGAGAAGCAATAGCCCGGACTTAGCATTGGCCTAGTTTACACTGATCTCTTGATACACGTATCGAATAGTATATTTGAGCTAATCAGCCAATAATCAAACTAATTTATTAGTTATTTACTATTTAATACGCGTATCAAGTGATCGGTGTAAACTAGGCCATTGGCAGGCGCACGCGTGGGCGCTCTAGCCGCTAGCCCCTCTCCACTCGCCACGCAACCCCGCTCCTTGCCTCTCGATCGCCTCTCGCCTCTCGCCCCGCGCCACTCGCCACTCGCCAACGCGCGCGCCTGCCGAGTCCGGCCTACCGCTTCTCATTCACTCAAACGGATTAATTAATAACTCATTAATTATTGCAAATAATCCAAAATAGTACAAGACATTTTTATTTATCTCGATTCCTTCTACCTCATCACGAGCATTGGATACTGTGCGTTGAAACACCCTGTATATTAAAGAAATGTATTTTAAACTAAAGTTATATGAATAAGTGTACGAGGATTCGAGCGCTTTATGTGAAATTGTACGTTTCGTTAGATCATCCGGATGTACCAAGTCGTATGGGAATAGTTAACAATTTGAATAAGTTTGATGCGGACTTCTTCGGATTATCTTTCGAGGAAGCACACACACTTGGACTTGAGACGAGAATGTTACTGGAACATTCTTATGAGGCAATTATCGATGCCGGTATTAATCCAAAGCAGTTACGAGGAAAAAATACTGCCGTGATCATAGCAGCATCCTTTTCTGAAACGCAAAATAAATTTTTGTTTGAAGATCTTGAGGTAAAGAAAATTATTAATTGACAAGTGTAATAGAGATGAGATTATTGAATTTATCATTCATGTGCAAGAATTAATTGTAATCGGCAAACTTTCTGCAATTAGATGAGTGGTCTAAATCTTACTGGATGTCACAAATCTATAATGGCAAACATGATTTCGTACTATTTGGATCTGAAGGGACCATCATATGTAATTGATACAGCTTGCAGCTCTAGTTTTTATGCCATGGCCGCTGGTTATCATTGTATCATATCGGGCAAATGTGAAGACGCGATAATTGGGGCTGCACATTTATGTCTTAATACAACTACAACTCTGCAATTCGCTCGTCTTGGTACTTTTACTGAAACTAATTAATCTTATAATATAATGAGCATAAAAATTAAAAGATTACATTTTTGTCATTTGCACACAAGAAACAGAATGGTGTAAATTTAGTAAAAACATTTGTAATTGCTCTGTATACACTATTATATATACAGGGTGTCTCTAAAGTCTGACTCAACCTCCTAAATCTCGAAAACGGCTTTAAATGTGGAAAAACGTTCCAGACAAAAGTTGTAGGATATTAAGGGGGGGAAGATGATGAATATATGGACTTGATCTTCAGCGACCTTTTCAAAGCCGGATCAATGTGATCGATGTTTTCTTAAATAAAACCTTATTTTAAAATGGAATCATTTTTTATTTTATTTTTTTATAAACCGGCCCAGGATAAAAAATTATTTTTAAAAATTTGATTGTATTTTATAAACGTATTTTATTTTGCAAAATTGCAAATGTAAAAATTAATATTATTATTTGAATATAATAGTAAAGGCTCACAAGATTAGAAATTAATCAAAGACAGATGGAGCGTGGAGCCGTAATAAGATGTTGGTGTTCATAAATTCTATACTTACGTAAAGAATTAACAAATTGTAACGTACATACTGTACATATACATATATTCCAATTTAATAAACTGCGCACCGCAGTCGGACTTGAAACACAGCTATCTTGGAACATTAATACCCTTTCCTATCTCGGAATTAAATCTACACGATTTATATAATTGTTTGAAAAAACGTAAAGAATTTATTGCAAAAAATATTATACCTTAGCCAGGATTTGAACCTGGAACCTCTCTCATTCCGTGAATCAAAACTAATTTTCTTAAATTAAAGTCAGCTATAACCCCAAGAGTTCATTCAGTTTTTTGTTTCATCAAAATAATGTATTATAGAAAGTCTGAATAAATATGGCAATTTTGAGATGTCCGGGAACTTATGGACGGTACTGCATGTATCTACAAAGTGTCCAAAACAAAAGTATCCAGCCAAAAGAATGGGATAGATTGGATTAAACTGAATATAAAAGTCATTTACTGGACATTTTCTCCTTATTTTAATGCGTACTACCTGCTCTCAAAATATGAGACATTTTTTAAAAATATTCTGTATATGTGCATCTATAATGTATATTTTAATACATATATTAAAAGATGTATATATATTTTTTATCTTTCAGGTGTTTTGGCACCCGATGGTTATTGCAGACCTTTTGATGTCGCTGCAAATGGTTATTCACGTAGCGAAACAATAGGAGTGATATACCTCCAAAAAGCAAAGAATGCAAAAAGGATTTACGCTATATGTCCACATATTAAGACAAACAGCGATGGTTACAAAAAAGAAGGAATAACACATCCATCGATACGTATGCAAGGTACTTTGCTAATGGAATTTTACGATGAGTGTGGAGTATCATCATCTTGCTTGGATTACATTGAAGCACATGGTACCGGTACCAAAGTCGGCGATCCTCAAGAAATCAATGCTATTTATAATGTCTTGTGTAAGAATAGAAAAACTCCATTAATGATCGGCTCCGTAAAATCCAATCTTGGTCATGCTGAAGTTGCAAGTGGTTTTACTCAGATTGCTAAGGTAAAACAAGTGGATTTTGCGTTTATTAATTATTTTCAAATTCATTTTTTTTACGCATCTTCTCTCATCACACACACACACACACACACACACACACACACACACACGCGTAGATTTTTTGATTGATTGAACTTTATTAACCTTCTCGGCTATTTTTTACACCAAATGTCTTTACATTAATTTTTCTATATGAGGTACAATGTATCCATATTAATTATTTACGAAATCAGCAATAACAATGAAATAAATTATGTATAAATATGCAGTAATATAATATGGCATCTTCTTCGATTCCTTTGAAATTTATAATTTTTGTGTATTTTGTGTAGTAAAAAAAATTCTGCGAAGGAAAATCATCGCTCATGTTCCGTTTGTTTTTAATTAATACTTAAAATATCACGATGTCAGTAAATAAGGATAATTGAAACGATAATTTATGCATATGTATGTCGCTCCTTATTTCAATTGGATCATATTATGTTATTTAATACTTCAATATAGTTGTCTGATTGATATATTATATTCAGTATTAATAATATAATAGTCCTTGCAGTTGAAGATGAAATTGGTAACATGGCCCAAATTTTTCAAAAAACGTTTTGGGATAAAAATTTAAAGGATCACAATTAAAGCAAACAACAGTTTGTGCTTTTGGTTAAGGATGTATTGCAGGTACAGTCTGAGATGTATAGGGCATAATTTTCAAAGCGGTGCCAAGTGGATAAAAATTTGTGAGAATGTTCTTTTAGTCTTCCTGATGTGCTACAAAAAAGTAGAAACAAATCCACTAAACGGTTGCTGAGATATAACGATTTTAATTCACTGATTTACAAACAGTGAATTAAAATCGTTATATCTCAGCAACCGTTTAGTGGATTCGTTTCTACTTTTTTGTAGCACATCAGGAAGACTAAAAGAACATTCTCACAAATTTTTATCCACTTGGCACCGCTTTGAAAATTATGCCCTATACATCTCAGACTGTACCTGCAATACATCCTTAAAGCAGAGAGAATACTCTGTATTTATACTTTCTACTATTCGCTGTTTTAACAAAGATTATGACTGCGGTCCACTTGACGCTACAAATGTTTCGAACCATTCCTCTTCTCTTTTCTTTCAATGAAGAAAGAAGGAGAAGAAGAACGCTCCAAAGCATTGGTAGTGTCAAGTAGACCGCAGCCTATGTTTTTAAAATATATAATTGAATATGATCCAATAGTAAGAAACGAAATATATATTTATAAATTATTATTTCTTTACTACAGGCATCGTGATATTTTAAGTATTAATAATTATACAAACAGATAATTATATAAACAAACGGAACATAAGCGACAATTTTCCTTCTGAGAATACTTTTTACTACCCAAAATACCCAAAATTTAAGAATTTCAAAGGAATCGGAGAGAGTACCGTTATTCTACATATTTACCTATAAAGTTTTATCGAATTAGCAAATTAGTATCTAATTAGTTACAAGAAATTACTAATTACGTAAAAATTAATAATATTTAGGTATAAGTAAATTACGCATTACTTAAAAAATTGGTCATTTGTCAGAGAAAAATTTCTAGTTACGTGAAAATTAGTATTTAGGTAAAAATAAATTATTAATTTTCAAATAAGTTAGTAGATAATTTATTTTTAAAAATATTAATTATATTTTAATAATAAAGAATTTATTTCTACTATTTACCAATTTGCAAAAAGAAATTTATTTATATTTTTGCCTTACTAATATTTTTACCTAAATATTATTAATTTTTATATAATTGATAATCTTTTAGCTAGTTGAAGTTTGGAACGTTCCTGGAGCGATTTTTTTTTAAATAATTTGTCCCATATCTCCTTTGGCACAGAGACATTTCTGAGTGACAAATACGAAATACATAAGAGACCGAACCGATACACTTTGCGAAAGACACCCTTATACTCAAAAAACCTACTAGTTTTTTCAACCTCTAAATAAGATAACAAAGCATGTTTTAGAGGTTCCCGTTGAGGGCAAAAAATTGCGATTTTTACACCCCCTCCTTTGGTTATCCCTCGAATTAACATAGTGACACATATATATGTATAATATACGATAAGTGAAACTTAAGGGGCTTCCCTAGTGTGACAGGACCTAAAATGAATGATTTTTAAAAAGAAAAACGACAAAGCCAATTGATGAACAACTTTTCTCTCCCCCACATATTTTACTATATTTCAAGAGTGCATACACATTTTTTCAAAATTTTATATCTTTTATTAAAGCCCGTGCCAGCCATTTTTTTGGGGGTGCCGCGAAAAAACGGTGACCACGATTGCAGCCGTTGTAGTTATCTGAAACAAAAAAGCAAAAGGATTCTTAATCTACTTGAGTGTGGCTATCGTCTGAAGCAGAATCATGAAAAAATGTTGAAAATTTAAAAAATTAGAGCTAAAAAACGTCTGCTAAAAAAGACGAAAATAATTATAATCTCACTCACTCTTGAAATATAGTAAAATATGTGGGAAAAGTTGATCATCAATTGGCTTTGTCGTTTTCTTTTTAAAAATCATTCATTTTAGGCCCTGTCACACTAGGAAAGCCCCTTAAATGTGACCGATATCTCTCAAAAAAATAAAAGTTAGACGCGGTAAATAATGCGCTATATAATTTATTATAATCTGGATCAACTAAATAAGATTAGCGTACGTTTCGATCCTTTCTTTGGGTCAATCTCAGCGTGATTAGCGTCATTATAGTGAATTAAAACTCAGCTTACATCGCAATGGTCGGAATTTAAACGTATATAATAAAGCAGTTAAAACAGTTTGTAGATATAGTTACTAAAATTATAACTTATTTGTGAGAGACGATGATATAAGTTAGTGAACTATCTACAAACTCTGATTTAACTGATTGACTGTGTTAAATTCCAATCGATGTAAGCTAAGTTTCACTTCATTAATGTTATGCGCTGGGGATAACCCAATTGAAGAAAGAATTACGAGAATTAAAGAAACGTACGCTAATCTAATTTAATTGGTAAATATTATAATAAATTATATATCGCACTAATTATGTACCACGCCTGGCTTTTACTGACAAATTTGTTATTGTTATTTAATTTTATTTAAGAAGACCTTGATATATTTTTATTTATTGTTAAATAAAAATGTACCATCTTTGGTTGAGCTGGATTTTTGTAGCTTAATAATATTTTTGTGTGAATTTGTTCTAGGTAGGGTAAACTTGGGTAAGATGGTCATAGAGGAAAGATGGCCAGCCCATGTTCATTCGATGTTTCATGGCGAACTAGATTGAGAGAACATATATGTAGGTTGGCCATCTTTCTTCTAGTTTACCCTACATTCTTTACAGTGATTTAAATGATGCTTATTAGCATCAACAAGTTAAATCGATTATCAATTTAAATATGTTGAATTTACTGTCCTAACAAAAACTTGTGTTTCAAGAACAATAAATAATCGGCACTCAGCAGTTAAAGTGGAAAAAGTATATAAATTCACATAAGTATAATATTAAGCTACACAAATCTAGCTCTCGACTAAAGATGGCATATCTCTACTTATTTATCTTATATATACATATATATATGAGTCAATATACGAATTAATTAATTCATATTTACATTTGAAAATTGTTATTGATTTTTAAGGTAATAATAGCGTTCGAAACCGGTTTTGTTCCACCAAATATCAATTATACATCACCACGAACCGATATAGATGCCTTAATAAATGGAACTGTTCGTGTTGTCGAAGAATCAATGCCACTTAAAAACGGTTACATAAGTATTAATTCTTTCGGTTTCGGGGGATCTAATGCTCACACGTTATTAAAGTGGAACATGAAACAAAAAGTTAACAATAGAGTGCCGACTGATGATTTGCCAAGACTTGTAATATTATCTGGAAGCACTGAAGAATCAGTGAAATTGTTTTTAAACGACGTTAGTAGACATTTCAAAAGCAATCTCAACATCTTTTTGAGTTGACACATTATATACTTTTTGCTTTAAAAAATTTTTGATTGTAGGTCGCAAATCATCCGATAAATATAGAATATATTCGTTTAATACACGACGTTCATGCGGACAGTATAGACGGCCACCGATGGAGAGGATTCACTATATTGAATACTTTGCAACCAGATTCAATAAAGGAAATTCAAAATTGTGAGAATGCGAAAAGACCGGTTTGGTTTATATTTTCTGCTTTGGGCTCGCAATGGCCAGAAATGGGTATGCAATATTCCGTCAAAATCTTGCTATTTTACGATTGAGCGTAATTGGAACTAATATAGATATATTAAAACATATTAGACAAAATGTGAATATTTCTATCGAATCTAATTCAAAACCATAGAAACTTATTTACACATACTATTTGCATAAGTTACAGTTCAACAAAGTATGAGAGTAATTATGTTTTAATGGAAAATGCAAGTTTAAAAACCCAATTCAATCTTATTAGACCGAATAGGATTTTCTAATGGTTTTAATCGAGCGTTTTTTCAGCAGGGATACTTCATTTATTCTGATAAAAATTTTTACCGATTTGGACCCACAGTTAAGGGGGCATATACACCTAGGAGGCAAAAAAATGGTCATTTTTCTGGAATTTTTTTCTGAGAAACTATTGGAGTTATCGAATTGTGGTTTTTTGTAGTTAAAAATATATATTTTGAAGAAAGTTAACAATTCTTTTTATTAAAAAATATTTTTGAAATCGGATATGATACGCGAAAGATATTGTTATATATTTTAATATTCTATTTTATTTTTTTGTTTCTGTTGATTTTTGGCGAAGATACACCTGGTACCGTTTTTTTCCAGGCTGTCTCTTCACGACGCCATATCTCTGTCATTTTACGAAATTTTTCAATAAAAAAAATTGTTATAAAATCTTTAAAATGTATAATTTTAACAACAAAAAACCACAATTTAATAACGCCAATAGTTTTTTCAGAAAAATGACCATTTTTGGCTTCCTAGATGTATATGCTCCCTTAAGCACTTTAACATTTTGGTTAGTGCCCTTTAAGTAAAAATTATCTTTGCGATAACTAAATATCAACAGAACTAATTGAGAGAATTGACTAGTAGTATAACTTAAAAATCTTTGAAATAGATAGAATAGCTATAAATTACGATTTTTAGTTACGCGGTGTTATTTCTAGTCCAAATACGTAAAATTAAAATTACGATATCCAAATAATTTGATTACTGTTATCGTGGGCCCCAAATTTTTCCCAGAGTACAATAGCACTTAAATAATAATATACGTTTTTAATTAAAATCAGGTCGAAACTTATTAAAATTTCACGTCTTTGCAAAAGCGATAAGAATGTGCGACGTTACTTTAAAACCATATGGTATAAGTGTCACGGATATTTTGACAAAGAAAGATGAAAAAGTGTGCGAAGACGCGTTGTACGCGTTTGTTGGCATTGTTGCTATTCAGGTAAAATATTATACTTCGAGTTATATTATACTTCGAAAATATTATACTTTAGTTACAGAGTGTTACATATTCTATATTTATTGATAAAGCGATTGATTTAAATTCTTTCTATGTCGATTCATCGTATTAGAATTATCACCGTATATAAGTACATTTATTTCATCGCACACTTCATTGGTTTATTAAAAATAAATTCTTCAAAGTAATTCAACTATAAAATTATTTGTATAAATTTGTAGATCGGCTTAGTAGATCTCCTAACATTATTAGGAATTATTCCGGATTACATGATTAGTCACTCTGCTGGTGAACTTGGTTGCGCGTATGCCGATGGATGTCTCACCATTGACCAAGCCATTTTGTCAGCATATTTTATTGGCTTGGCGTGTACTGAAGGAAAAATAATTCGTAGCTCTATGGCTATTGTCAGTTATTGTGATTACGAATGTCTCAAAAACATGTGTCCAATGGATATTGAAATAATATGCCGCAACAGCGAGAGTTGCAGCGTTGTGAGCGGGCCCACAGAATCCGTGCAAAAATTTATGAAAAAACTACAGGTAGTATTAAATAGCTTTCGTATCTTATAAGATTATAAGTGGATGGAAAACTTTGCTTTAAGGTGATGCTGGAGCCGTCTGTATAACCGATAAAATTACCATTTTCTGTTATCGACCTATATCTGTCGTTGTATAGACAAGGCAATAGCATCTACGCATTGCACGCACACATACGCACGAATCGTCATGTACACTATACTCTTATATTAGACTTCTAATCTCGATTTGGAGGGTTCATCGATGTCTTTCTTGTTGTGCAATTCAGGGAAACTCGTTTTCACGTTCGTATCAATGGTATATATCATTTATATGAAGTACATCTTGTGATGAGCTGACAGCGATCGCTGTAACTCGAAATGCCATATTAGGATAAAAGATAGGTAAGGAAATCTGTAATTCCGTAATTTTTTCTCGGTTTCTATATTAAATCAGAGTTTCCCTGAATCATTGATGTACGTACTGCAATTATGCATGCCATGGAGAAGCATTTTTAATTCCGTCAAATTAATACGACGCTATATGAGTAGAAAGAAAATAGTAATTTTATATATCGATAAAACAGAGACGACTCCAGTATCACCTTAATGATCTTCAAATATCGAATTCTTAAATTCAAGCAATAATTTGCCACACCTGCATATATTAAATTTGTACTTTTGTATTATCAGATTAATAATATTCACGTAAGAGAGATACACTGCAACGTACCGTATCATAGTTCTTATCTCGAATCTGTGGAAAATCAACTTTTGCTTAATTTGAACAAAGTAATATCACATCCAAAGAAACGGAGTCCAAAGTGGGTCAGCACTTCCATACCTCGCACCGAATGGTTCACTTCAGCATCAAAATTGTCATCGGCGGACTATCATACACATAGTATATTAAGTACCGTTCTCTTTGAACAAACAACGCATCTAATACCAAGTAACGCAGTTACCATCGAAATCGCGCCATACGCCGTTCTGCAGCACGTTCTGAAAGAATCCTTGCGTCCAGAAGTGATAAATGTAGTATTGAGTCAACGTACTGAACAAAATATCGATATAATTTTACAAGGAATTGGAAGGCTTTATAACTGTGGTTTACAGCCAAAAGTTGCTAATTTATACCCGCCAGTGGAATTTCCTGTTAGTCGAGGAACTCCTATGATTTCCCCATCAATAAGGTACAAGATATTAAATGATATCGCATTTTAGATATTATATATATTACCTACATAAGAAAAAATATATACATGCACTATCGTTTAAAAGTTTAGAAGCACAACTTTATTAAGAAAAACAATAGTGGTACCTACCAATACTTTTAAAGAACATCGTCTTATATAAGAACCTTTACTGTGTGTTGTGTCTATTGAACACAGTATTATTTGTTTCTATATATATAATCATTTTTCAAGGAAAGATTTTATGTAAAGAATTTCATTAATACCACTGTTATTATTTATTTTTTTTTTTTAAGATAATGCTTCCAAACTTTTGAACAGTATTTATATATATATATAATATATATATACATATACATATAGTGTATGTTTTTAATATACTAGCTTGAGCTGTCCGGCGTTGCCCGTCGAGGAATCCGTGAAAACACATTTTACCTCTTTTCATCCCGTTAGGGGTCAAATTTCTAAAAACTTTCTTCTTACCAAGTACTTACGTCATGGAAGAAATATACTCCCTGAATTTCATGTTTCTAGATTTAGGGGTTTAAGCAAAGCGTTGATATATGTGTATATGTGTATATATATATATATATATATATATATATTATAATGTAGATATAGATAGATACATATATAATTAATATAATATAATTTTATAATGTAGATATAAACAACCATTTTAATGTCACATTAGGTGGGATCATTCCAAAAATTGGTACGTACCGAGCTTTGAAACACAAACGTTCATAAAATCCGGAGAAAGATATGTCAACATTGCACCCAACAGTGAAGATTACGATTATATGTGCGGTCATGTAATAGATGGAAGGAATTTGTTACCCGCGACTAGTTATCTTGTACTCGTTTGGGAAACTATCGGTATGATAAAAGGAATAACATTCACAACAATACCGATAATATTCCGAGATGTAAACTTTATACGCGCTACTCATTTAACGAAAAGTAATGCTGTGAAATTGATAATTGCGATACAGAAAGGTATATTTATGAAATGACTTACTTTAAAGTAGCATGATCGTAAAAATGCGTGTAAAATAATTGAATACATAAAAATATTACAGACGGGAAGTTTGAAATAACCGAAGAAGGTAACGTTGTGGTGACAGGTACAGTGCACGAAACATCGATTCCAGAACAGGAAATGTTTCGGACAGATCTATTACCGGAGAATAGCGACGAAGAACACATGACTGCTCGAGATATCTATAAAGAATTGAGACTGCGCGGTTACCAGTACAGCGGCTGGTTTCGTGGATTACATAGCGCATCTATTTCAGGCAACAAAGGACATATCGTTTGGAAAGCAAATTGGGTAACGTTTATGGATACGATGTTACAAATGTATATTATGGGATACGATACCAGGGATTTATATGTTCCGATGAGTATTCAGAAATTGGTGATCAATCCTAAGCTTCATGCGTCAAAGCTACGGAACAGCGCGGTTCGCATGGAAAATGCAACAGACAAGGATAAAAGTAATCGCTCTTCAATCACTTGTTGAGTTATTTTGTTTTGATAAATATCGCGTAAGAAAATCTCAGTGAGATAAAGCTTGTATTATTTTGTCTTATTACAGAATTACCGATACAAATATACAAAGAACTAGACACGATTATAGCTGGCGGAATAGAGATTCGAGGCCCTAAAGCCACTCAGATCTTTCGGCGGAAATTGGCCCAAGATGTTGTTATCGAAGAACACGTATTTGTTGATCATCACGATTGCGCTAAGATTTCTTTGAACGAAGCGATTCGGATATCGGCACAACTCGCGCTGGAAGATCATCAAATCATCAAAGTAAAAATCATCGAGCTAGTGGAAGATGTCGATGATGTTGCATTAGAATACCTCTCTTCTTCATTGCTGGTTGATGCTTTTGATGATGTGCCCTTGATACAAACAAACATCACTCTATTAACATCGCCGAATCGTTTTAATTCAGCGGATTTACCGCAGAACATTTTAATCGGAGATTTAAACCAACCATCTGTAGGTGAAAAAGCCTTAATAGTTGCAGGATTTAACCTTTTGTCCAAACAACAAGCTTCGTTAGAACGACTTTTGCCATTTCTAAGGGAAGGTGGTTATCTGTTGTCACGTGAGAAATGTAACATAATTAACTACACAAAATATTTACAGCAATACAAATTAAATGTTATTCTTGAAAAGTGCACCGACAAAGAAATAATTGTACTCCTAAAAAAAAAAATCTTGATAGGCAAAAGAATTGTTGTCTACATTAATAACGATAAATTTAATTGGCTGGAAGAGCTAAAGCTACTTATGAGCGATGAGAACAAGCTCGAAAAGAACAATAGGATTATAATTGTTGGCGAGAGAGATTTCAAGTGCGGTTTGTTAGGTTTTGTTAACTGTTTGAGAAAAGAACCAGGCGGAGAGCTTGTTAGGGGTGTGCTTATTCAAGATGAGAAGGCTTCTATGTTTTCTCTACAAGATCCCTTCTATGTACAACAATTGGAAAAAGATATGTTTATTAATGTATTGCGACCTAATAAGACCTGGGGATCATACAGACATTTGCGATTATCACGACCGGAAACCGAACCTGTACCTACCGCTCATGTCTGCCAAACGGTATACTCATAGAAATATTTTCAAAATATATCGACATTTTATCAATGTACAATAATATTAAATATTTTCAAATCGTTTTTTAAATACTTCTATAATATTTCTCTATTTAAAGTTTTGTTCTATGTATGTCATGTGTTATGAAATAGATGTTTTTCTATAGGTCCGTGGTGATCTAAGTACATTTTGTTGGATAGAGAACAGTTTATCTGTCGAATCTCGTCGTGAGGATTTGGTACGTGTGGTTTACTCATCATTAAATTTCAAAGATGTAATGCTCGCGACTGGTAAATTAGCATCTAGTCAGGCGATCTCACGAGGACGGTTATTTCAATATATACCCCTTGGATTGGAATACGTAGGATTCGATACCAATGGGCAACGTGTAATGGGAATCCGTGATACCAAGTAAGCAAATGGTCCAAAATATAATTAGGTACGTTGCGTAACATTATAAAGTTGAAACTAAATTAAGATTATTCTTTTTAGTTGTATCGCAAATGTTATTGAAAAAGATAAAGATTTTTGTTGGAAAATACCTGATGCGTGGACATTTGAAGCGGCTGCGACGGTCCCGTGCGTTTACAGCACGGTTTACTTAGCCTTATACATATATGGGAAAATAAAAAAAGGCAATAAGATACTTATACACTCTGGTACTGGCGGAATTGGACAAGCAGCTATTCACCTAGCTCTCAAAGAAGGATGTCAGGTGTTTACTACTGTGGGCACGAACGACAAACGGAAATTTATTAAGAAAATGTTTCCGAGCATTTTGAATGAACATATTGGAAATTCGCGAGATACCAGTTTTGAACAAATGATAATGCGAGAAACAAACGGTCACGGCGTCGACATCGTGTTAAATTCATTGGCAGAAGAAAAGTTAATCGCGTCGGTTCGTTGCTTGGCGAAAAACGGTCGTTTTCTGGAGATCGGCAAATTTGATCTCATTTCTAACAATCCACTAGATATGTCCATGTTTCAGAAAGGTATTAGCTTTTACGGGATTCTACTCGATAATATGTGTACCGGCAATCACAAATATAAGTCGTTGCTGTCTAAAATGGTAGCCGGTGGTCTTGAAGATGGAACCATTAAACCAATTCAAGTAACAGTTTTTTCAAAAACAGAAATCGAAGAAGCTTTCAGATACATGGCGAGTGGAAAACACATGGGAAAGGTACTCTAGTATTGATTAATAGTAGCATAAAAAATTATTCATAATAGGGGAGACCGGGGCGAAGTCGTCACTATTTTTTCAGTGCCGATTTTTAACAACAAAACAAATAATTTTAGTAAAATGTGGTATATTGTTGTAAAGGGTAAACCCTTGGCTACAAAATTTATACGGACATTTTTGGTCTATGTCGCTTTGTTCAACTGGTATAGAGTGAAAACGACAAAGGTGCAAAAATTGAAATGTCAAAATTGCCGGGGCGGAGTCGTCACTCCATTCTCGGACTGAATTTTAAATGAAAATTCATAATTCCGATCATGAAAAATGATAAGATACATTTTATTATTTTTTAATAGAAAAATGGGAACATTAATTAAAAACACGATGGCGGAAAATAATTATAAGAAAAACGCACACACTTATGTGCCTTACGCTCGCACTTTTATCGTCAGCTCTATATTCTGTCATCTCTGAGCACACGCAGCACATATTATCCAAGTCCTCGCCGGAATCCGACCACTGCTGCCTTTGACTTTGATTTTCGACGGAAGCCTTCATGATATATGGCTTGGTGACGACTTCGTCCCGGACACAAGTTTCAAGTTTGGTCGCTCATAAAATATTAGAAATCAAGAAAATAAAAAAACTTCACTGGATTTGTGTTCAGCATGCATTACTCTTTAGAATCACTTACTTTAAGATTTGGAGACACAATAATATTTTTAAGATATTACAAATTTTCGACGCGCAAAAAATTTTACTTTCGACCTCCGAAAACATGTTTGCCTCGATAAGAATCACAACATGGCACATAACTTCACTAAATTCGGTTGATCACGTGGGCACAATAAACCGCGTTTACAGTGTTAATATCGAGTTCACACAACATACAGATTTTGAATTGCAGTGACTCCGCCCCGATGACAACTTCGCCCCGGTCTCCCCTAGTCTTAAGAGAGAGAGAACTTACCTATTTCACATAAAATGTGCATTTTTAACATATAAATATTTTTATAGATAATTATAAATATCCAGGAAAAAAATAAACCTTTAGACAAGTCCATTGTCGCATATCGTCGCTATTACTGTCTCAGAAATAAAAGTTATATTATACTAGGAGGTCTTGGTGGATTTGGTTTGGAGTTAACCGACTGGCTGATATTTCGGGGCGCCAGGAACGTCGTATTGATATCGCGAACTGGAATGAAAAACGGGTACCAACGTATGAAAGTTCGACTATGGAAGTCGTACGGTGTAAATGTTCTGATCATCAAGAATATCGATGTCGCTGATTCTAAGGATTGCGAATACATCTTGAAAACTGCCGAAAAAGAAGCACCGGTAGACGCGATATTCAATCTCGGAGTGGTGCTGAGAGACAGTGTCCTGAAGAATCAAACAGCGCAGACTTTCGCGGAGTCCTTCCGATCAAAGGCTCGAGCAACGCAAATATTGGACAAGCTTTCTAGGAAGATCTGCCCTCAACTGCGGCATTTCGTAGTGTTCTCTTCCGTTTCCTGCGGCAGAGGAAACGCTGGACAGACTAATTATGGCATGGCCAACTCCATCATGGAGAGGGTGTGCGAGAAGAGAGCGGAGGAAGGATTACCCGGATTAGCGATTCAGTGGGGAGCTGTGGGTGACGTGGGTCTTGTCGCTGATATGCAGGAGGACGATAAGGAACTGATTATCGGTGGTACCTTGCAGCAAAAGATATCTTGCTGTCTCGACGAGCTCGATAAGTTTTTAATTCAAAGCCGACCGGTTGTAAGCAGCATGGTCGTAGCTGAAAAGAAAGCGGGATCTTCCAGGTTTGACAGTTTGGTAAACACTGTCGCTAATATTTTAGGTATGTTCCAAAATAAATTTACTTTTTGCACGTACTTCGAATATATTTTTTTAAATCAGTTTATGAGTAATCATTACGGTACAAATTATAATAATTTTTTATATTATACAGGCATAAAAGACATGAAGGTTATAAGTCAAAATTCATGTCTGGCCGAACTTGGAATGGACTCTATGATGGTCGTGGAAATTAAGCAAATTTTGGAACGAGAATTCGACATTTTTTTGACTGCGCCAGAGATACGAAATCTCACTTTCGCGAAGCTCAATAGAATGTCTAATGCAAATGTGAGCGACGCTAGTATGCAAGACAAGAAGAAATTCGATATGATGGAGCTAGACGTTATAAAATTTCTAGTTGGTGTTCTAAAAGACGAAGATTTTATTTCAGAAGCCTGTTTAGATTTCTCGACTAAAAAACCAAAAACTACGACCGAAGTATTTCTTATACCAGGTATCGACGGATGTGGAACCGTATTCAGTCATTTAGTATCAAATATTAAATTTTCAGTAACGATCTTGCATTATGATACAAACAACACCGATGCTACAAACATTATATCGGAGACGTCTGAACATCTCACAAACGTATGCAATTAGTAATTTCATATTATATTAAAGAATAATGTTTTTGTTTAAAAGGCATAAAATTTATCGAATACACTCGCTCTTTTTTTCAGTACATATTACCAAAACTGAGAGGTGGGAAAGATTTCGTAATGGTGGGATACTCTTTTGGATCTATAATCGCAATTGAGTTAACCAGAAGGTTGGAGGCTATGAATTTTATAGGCCGACTAGTTCTCATCGACGGCGCTCCTGAACAAATACAAATGATGTACAAACATTTTACATCAAATCCTAATGAAACAGATCTTCAGATTGTTGTTCTAACCAATATCATGGAAGTTTATTCAGCAGGAAGCAGTAAAAAAGTATTATTTATTTTCTTAATTTTAAGTATCAAAATTAAATATTACAATTTTTTTTCTTATAGGAGTAGTATCAGTATCAATTTTAGAGTCTTTTGTTTCAAGTATTTCTCATTTTAAAGTAAAACTTATATTAAAAACAAAATATATAATTTGATAGATTCTAATGGAATTGAAGAAATGTAAGACCTGGGAAGAAAGATATAATATTTTCGCCGAACAATTCTTAGCTACGAATACGTTACTCTCACCCGCAAATTTAAAGACGCTGTGTACAAGAGTGTACAAAAATGTATCCGCAATTCGTCAATATGATCCCTCTACGTTGCCGCCTATTAAATCTTCCATAATATTGCTAAAATCTGCGTACTCCTCACATATACCACTTAAAGAAGATTATGGTTTGCAGAAGGTATTTCAAAAAGTTTGATTTAATCTGTATTTAATAAGTTTCAAATTTCAACGAAACTTTTTGTTAATGAAGTACGTAATTATTTAAGGTAACTCAAAATCTGGTGAAAGTACATTACATTGAGAGTACTCATGCGACGATCCTGAAAAGCGAGAAAGTGCTAACGGCAATCAATGCAACTGAAAAGTTATAGTCTTAAAAATATATTCACTTGTGTAATATCCAGCGATGGTCGTTTGACTAACCCTTCATAGTCACACTTCTCTAGAATATCATTCTAGTCACACTGGGTCATATTAACCCCATCGATTTTTAATAGTTGCCATTTTAATAGTATTGGTCCGATCGGGTTCAAATAATTCTGGAGAACATACCTTGAACATTTTAGAATATAAAACAACTGCGATTTTGTGAGAGATCAAATGGCAACATGTTGAAAAAAAATCGTGAACGAGTACATGCGTAAAAAAAGTAGCTTTTTCACTTAAAAAATCATAACTTTTTAATTTTTTAATTTTTTAAAATAAAATTTGCAGGTTATACTCTTAAGATACGACACTTTAAGAAAAAAAAAATAATCCTCTAGTGCGCGTTTCAAAAAAAGTATTTATTCCGGCATATGAAGAGACCTGATTTTGGAGTGAAAAAAATGTGGATTTATCAGAAAATAATGTATTTTATTATTATTATGGATATCCTGAGTACACAGAAACATAAAGCATTATTGATTTTTAGTTATGAAATGACAAACAAGTCATTTATATTCAGTGCAACCGCAGTCGATGCAGAGATCAACGCGGTGAATGTCGCATATCGGCCGGGTGCAAGAGGGGCACTGTTGACTGGTCTTCCGATCTTGCCTTCTGGGGCACAATGCGAATCTGACCTCAGACTTTCTTTGGGAGTTTCAACATACTTGAATGCCTTTTTTGCTCGTTTGTACTCCATACAAAACCGTTCTTTCCCCTCAAAATTGATTGAGAACGACCTCGAGCGCGCGACTGCAAAACTCGCTCATCGGAGATTTCAAATTCACTACCTTTGGACTGGATAGAAACATGATCCTCCTCACTTTCAGAAAGATTACCACCGTAATTATTTTCAACGTCATCGTTTTCCAGTAATTCGCGTCGAAACTCGAATAAATATGTATTATATGTAATATATGGAATATATGTAATATATGGAATATATGTATTATATGTAATATATGATTTATATGTATTATAATACATTTAAATCAATGCAGTAAAAGCAGGAAAATTTTACGGTTAAAAATTTTATAATAATACATGCTTATATTTTACATATTTTCAAAACAAAATTGAATAAAAATTATATTTTTATACACTTGCGCGACTGACTTATAATAAAAGCGATGAAAAATCGCGAGTTTCGTGGAACGTCGCGGCTCTCGGCTCCCGATATACGCTAGCTGCGTACCGCCGAAAGCGCTATCTGGGCGGCACAATTCTACAATTTTTGGGTCTTTTCGCCCTAGATCCGTACCGCAGCGGGGGTAAAGGGGGCGACGAAAGCGCTATCTGAGCGGCACAATTCTACACTTTTTGGATCTTTTCGTCGCCCCCTGAGGTACGCATCTAGCGTGCGGCGCGGCGGCACGGAGCATGAATTCGCATACAAAAAGAGTTGTAACTTACTAAGGAGTGATTTCTCCATCTTGGACTTCCTATACTTTTTTGTTGACAAAATTTTTTTCTTTTTTTTAGTAGATAGATAGATTTATTTAATTTCAGCTACAAAAAGCCAAGAAATGGACTTGGTTTACAATATGCCTTATACACACTCATACCAACTTTTTTAACTTAACGCGTGCAACTATTAATTCATTATTCCGTACTTTCTTAAATTTCTTTTAGAAAAACCATCCCTTAGCCCTAAACGACTAAATCCATTATTTGCACGTTAAACTCTCAACCTAAACTCAAAAATATTTGAATCTAGTCCGCTTCAGCAGTAGGCCAAGAAACGGACATTATTCACCTATACACACACACATACATACCTTCATACAACAACGCGCAACAACTAATATTATAATATTCCATATATTTCTAAATGCTTCTCAAATCTCCTTTAATCCAGGAAGAACAAATTATCTCGCTTTATCTCTAAAATAATTTCTTGCAACCTAAAACTTATAAAACTTGAATTCTATGCATTTTCTCTATAAACCTTATACTCCAGAACCTATCATATACTTTAAACTCATATCTTCCATAACTTCTGCGTGCGAAACTCAAAGCCTAATCTTAAAACTACAAAACATAATTCTTTCTCTTTTTATTTATCCCTACCTTTACCTTAATATTACAACCATTATCCTATTTTCCAAACACATATTGACAAAACCCTTACACTCAAATATTTACATACACTTACATATAATAAACTCGACTAATAACAAATCTCTTGCTTCCTAACTAATACTTTCCTATGTCTCCCTACCGAACTCATCACACCTCCCTATATGTTCCTCCCTCCTTTTCTTTTCTTTTCTCTTTCAATATCATTTTCCTAATTTTAATCTCTACTTGATCTTTTGAGTTCATTCCTAGTTTAACTAAAAAAACTTCTGTGCCCTCGAATCGCTCCATTCCTCTTCCTTATTTGCCAAATTTCTCAGCACTGCTCCTCTCCTCTCTTACTAAATTGTTTCCCAGTTCTTCTTCTCTCGTTCCCTCCGAAGCAACATTTATTTCCTCCGCGCGCGCTCGCGCGTTCTCTAGTTATCTTCCCGTACCTCCTATCTGCCGTTACATAACCAATTTACCTGTATTCGCATCCGTGCCCTCCAAAATATTTCCAGAAAACTGCGGCGTCCATTCTTAAACTGTAACGTTCATACCTCTTTCCACATTTTCTTCCTCTTCTTCCTCTCTTCTTCTCACCAAGCCTTGTGTCCTCATTTACTCCCTTTCCTATTTCCATCTTCATTTACCTTTTCTTTCCTTCCACGCAGATGTTTCGTCAATCCTTGTTCCAGGATTACGCCAATTGCTTTTCTTCACCTTTCTTCTGTTCATCTTCTCTCTTCTTCATCATTGGCTTAACCCTTCCTCAGTTATTTAACTTCTTTTACTTCCTTTTCCTAGAACCTCTGAATCCGCCAATCCTTGTGTCCTAGTTTTATTTCACCTTTCTTCTTTTCCTTTCCATTAACCCGTAACTCGAGAGTTTTTACAACTACTTTTTTCTTCTTTCTTCTTCACCTTTAATCCTCCCTTGTTTGGTATAACCTCTTCTATAACAGCGCTTCTTTCACCTACCTCTTGTCTTCTCCTGTCTTCTTCCCTTTTCCTCTTCTTCCTCTTCTTAATCTTGATCCTATATTTCCCCATTTAAAATTTACATGTGTTCTGAGTTCGACCTGTCATCACATTAACTATCTTCTTAACCTATGCTTAATTTACGACCGAAGGCTCCTTAGCTAATCACTTATCATACAATCTTCTTTACAATCATCGATCGAAACCTTCCCTACTTTACCTACATTACCTTTACCGCCTTTTCCGCCTAACTGACTCGTCACCATAACCTCATCCTACCACGTTCGCTAAACACTTCTATACTACTTTTCTTTACTTGCATCCTACTATCTCCCTTCATTCTCATCGCATCCCCTATTTACACCTTATCTTTCCATTATCCCTACTTGCCACATACTAATCTTTAAACCCAGAAACAAAGCTAAAATCGCACAACGCACTTTCACCGCTACCATTCACACACGCGCCATCTAACCAAGTCCTTCTTTTTTTTAGTATTTTTTAAATTAAAATTGAAGATGCCAATTTTTAAGAAAAATCTGAATTTATTATTAATGTTAAAAAATATCAATTAATTAACCTTTTTTATTAATAATGCATAATATATCTCAAAAGTGTGTAAAAAATACTTCAAAAATCACTGGTCATTTTTTAAAATCGGTAATGTTTACGACAAATTATCGATGTGTGAAGTTTAACATGACGGCCTCAACGCCTAAACTTTAAATCCCTGTAAGTAGACAACGCGTTGGACAAATGTCAAAAAAATTGGTGTGGATAATTATGGTCAATAGGGCAATAGATTGTGCAAATTTCAGCACAATCAGAAAAAACAAAAATTTTAGGGTGGATCACTTCGCATCCCAGACAGCACACAATATCCTATGAATGTCCATTTCATGTCCGAAATGCCCATGAACGTTATATGAATATATATGAATATATATAGCATATTGGTGTTATTGGGGATGGAATGCCCCATATATGATGTGTAATTTTCATATTTCTTGTAGTCAGATTGAACCTACCTACTTGGGTTGTTCCTGGCCATTCCATTCTGGCGGTACGCATCAGCCAGAGAATGAGAAGAAGACGAACTCCTTCGATACCGGCTGATTATCAGGGTCGGTAGATTATAACGTTACGGTTACGAATTATCGATTACGAATCATTACGGTCGTTAACAAAAGCGCATTTATATAAGAAAAAGATAAATATAATCACGTTCATAAATAAAATATTAATTAAATTTAAATTTAACTTAATTTTGCATTTAATTTCTCAACGATACGCGTAATTAACTTTTTCGATCAAGAAATTGAAATTATAGAAAGCAAGAAAAAGTTATATCAAAGAATGCAAAGAATATATGTTACTCGCGTTTTAATCGAAATCGTCGCGATTATATCTCGATCGCAAATATCTGAATTTAAATAGCATAATTTAGGGGAGACCGGGGCTAAGCCAACACTATTTTTTCAAAGGCAATTTTTAATATTTAATTAAAACTTGTAGGCAAATTCAATGGTATATATTGAAAAAGTGTTTCTTCAAGTACAAAATTGATTCAGGAAGTTTTGCTGTACGTCGCTTAGTTTTGCCCGAAAGCTCGATGAAAGAATAGACCATTTTTGAGAAGTCAGAAAAATTACTTTTTACTATCAAAAACGCTTATGTCGCGTTAAAAATTACACTATAACTCAGAATGTTACCAAATTCCGTTGATAATACTGGCACATAAAGACACATTTACAGTAGAAAAAGCAAGTTTCTAATACGATAGATTTAAATTGGCAAAAAGCCTAGTGTCAAGTTTGCCCCGTTGTCAGCTTAGCCCCGGTCTCCCCTACACGAAAGAACCAAAATTTAAAAATCAATCGATCAATAAATCAACGAACAACGAAGAGGCGAACAATTTTTAGTATAATCTGAGTCGCGAACCGAACAGCAACTGCATGCGAAATAAATCGCGAACATTATTTGATCTCACCTCAAATATCAAGTAAGACATTCAGAATGAATGACGTGAGATCCAAAAAGGAATAGTTCCATAAGCAAAAGGTATGTACATGCAATAAGTATCGTAATCAATATAAAGAATTTGTCATAGTCTCGCGCAAGTTACATTTGTCTTTATAAATTTTCACAAATATCATATATATTTATATAAATAACTATTGTTACTTTATTACAAAATGTTTTTAAAATTATGGTTAATAAGACATATGAAATATGTATATCATCTTAGATTATATTATGCATTTTAATATAATAGAAAATAGATATAAAAACACGATCAACTTTCAGATATTTCTACACAAGAAAATTATTCTGCTTCGCGATAAAATATTTACTGGATCTCACGTCATTTTATTTTGTTTTATTTATTGATACAAAGCCAAGAGCTACTAGATGGACAGACTATAAAAGATTAGGATAAAATCGGCATGTTATACATATATGTTACGCGAGAGCAGTCTCCCGTAAACACAATAAATCAATGAATGATGGAGCTCTATAGGATTTATTATTCAGCCTAGTCTGATTTAGTCTATCCATTCTAGGGTAACGGATCTGTGACAAGTTGCACTTATCTGCATTATTAGATGAGAATAATACATAAATATACAATTAATATTCACAGATTTATCACCCCATTATAAAAAAAAGTCACTCACCGACCGATGCGCAACGGGCGGAATTATTCAGCCACGTAGCTACGATAATTCTGTAACACAAAAATGAAAGATTTAAATTAAATATAGACGCAGAAAATAATCAATGTTTCAAAAAATAATTTCTACACACGTCTAATTCGTCTTTTAATTACATTTATTAATATAATTAACCTATTTCCCGGGCAAAACCTTTATAAGAATAAAAATAAACTTTTATAAAATTTATAAAATTTTAGATAAAATTTCGGTCTCTCTAATTATTTGATTATTTCTTACTTATCCGAGATAAATTGGCCCGAATAAATGGGAAAGAACTATTAATTTTAAGATAAGAAATAACACTCACCCCAAAGTTGCTCCGCCGGGGCCCGATGCCTTTGCCAGGCCTCCACCTCCTCTCAGAACGTCTGGGTGGTCAGGCCTTCTCCTCCTTCCACTCCTCCTTCCGTTGCACAGGACACTCACGGAATCGCTGTCCAATATTTCGCGATCGAGTACGAAGTAACTGTAATAATACGATCGCGACACTTTATATTGGACACTCTCGAGATGAAATGATCTGCGTTCTACGGCGCGCTTCTAATTATTTAAATCCGACGATTCACCGAGCTGCTTTTCCCGTTGAGCGCGGCTAACTTATTCATACCGACGCCGCGCGGCTACAACGCGAGTCGATGAGTCAACGCTGCAATAGCCGAATTGAAACGTACAACGAACCAAGATATACACACTCGAGACACGCTTGCGACACAGCTCGAGCGCATAAATTCCTCGAGAATTTCACAATTACAAATGCAAACGGTCGACACACCACGCATCATCGCGCTTCATTATTCTAAATCACGCGACTCGCATATTCCGTCACATTAAATATTTCACGATAAATCCGACGATTCGTGTATTACTTACGCTGCGTTCTCGAAGTGCAAAAGCGACGTCAATGACCAGATTATTCAATATATATATCAATGAATGATTGGAACGGAAATACAAGAAACGAAATATTTGGCGTGCATTAATTCTGTATTCACTTGACTCGATTTTCTGTAAAGAGCGTGAAGGCGCGTGCTGCGCAACGGATCAGCGGCTTCGGCCACATTCGTGAGTCGCGAACGGCGAGAATTAGCATCGGTTGTGCAAACGGGAAAACGGATGATTAAAATAAAGAACGCTGCATCTCTCTGATATACCTGCGATATCATCGTGATTGCCTATCGCGATGGAACAGCGCACTATATACGTACACGGAGTCGCTCGCTCGGCTGCCTGTTCGAGCGTCGGAACGTGAATGATAGGTAGTGTGAGCGCGACGCGCGACCGTCGCGGGCCGCGGCGGGCGGCGCGGCGGCGGGGCGCGAGCGACGCAGCGACCGTTTTTGTAAACACCGCGCGGCACGACGTACAAAAAATAAAATCGAGCGCCCGCGTGCCAACACGAGCGGTACAGAATTAATAACGTACGTCGAATATATATTCCGTGTGTTTCTTATATTATATCCATTAGCATATTACACGAAACAATAATCCCTCTCTCAATAATAAATATTTCGATCTAAGGAAGAAATGATTCAAAATGAAGAATAGTAAAAGCGAGCTTTCGCATAGTCGGTTCTTTGCTCGATTGTTTTTATAATATAAAAATTTTTATTATCTATATAATATAAAGGTCTTTATATTTCGCGTCTCCCGCGAAAAAATTTTTATATACATATAATATAAAAATCTTTTATATTATAAATAGCGGTAGCGAATCCATGGCTGCGTTTTGCCGAACCTCTGCTTAACTAAGCGCAAAGTAGCAATTAAGTGGTAATTGGTTAGATCCAAAGGTAAGAACCAATCACATTCAATTGCTACTTTGCGCTTAGCTAAGCAGAGGTTCGGAAAATGCAGCCCATATTATGTGTGCGTTCGGTTTGAACACTCACGCGCTGTAAGCGCAAGCGCTCACGCTTATAAGCGCTATTTTCAATCGTTCGATTTGGTATTTGAGCGCTTACACAATAGTAAGAAATGTCGTTCGTTTTGGCAATGTAAACGACTATGAGCACATCAAAATGGCAGACGATAGGTTATTGTGTGTTATATTTGCACAAATAATAACATTATTAGAATTATTATTCGATGAGAAAAAATATTTAATTTTTAAAATAAATCCTTTTTTTAGAATAAACCGAGCAACTATTACTTTTATTCTACAAATTTTAAAACCTAAAATTACTAAGATCAAAATTAGAACGTAAAACAATATCACCTAAAAAACAATTATTTATCGCTATATGAAAAATGGTCACCCCGGATTCACATCGGTATGTTATTAATATTATTATTACACATTGTTGTTTCAATTTTTAAATAAAATAAAGGGAAGTGAAAGAGGCAATGCCACGCGCGGTAATTAATGCGCAATTAAAATAAGTCAATAATAAAATAGATAGATATATTAGTTAATACAAATTCGGACGTTTCGACACTTTTTGTGTCATCTTTAGCGTAAAAATGAAAATAATACATAAAAACTTCAGTCGATAAATTAAGACGATAAATTACAGTCAATCGCGATAAAATGAGTCAATCAGTAGAAAAGCGCAGTCAAATCAATAAAATAAAATTCATACGAATGTTTGGTAGTCTGTCAGGATATGCCGATATGCAAATGCTCCGAATCGATCGCATCTTCGACGTTTACTCTCAGGTTGGAAGACCAGGTAGAAAAGAGAGATTCGATTGTCCTTTTTAAACCGTGAATCGGAGTCGCAATATGTTAAAAAACGCAATGTGTCAGTATTAAAATTACAATCACAAATTCTTACTTAATGGAGCATTACAGACTAGTAAGTCGCAGTGTTAAAATGTACCTGTCGCTCTGACATATCGTGAGTGAGTGAAGCATTGGTAGAAATCGGAAGGTTAACATAATAAAAGCGGTGTATACATAAGTTTGGTTAATGGTGAGGATAAAAATTTACAACGAATAACTCTAAATTTTTTAAACAGAACAATTTAAGAACATAACAAGGGATTTAAAAGTGAGATTATCATATAATAGCTTAAACAAAATGCGAACCTTCATAAAAGCTCATAAGAATAGTCTCCCACGTTCTAAACAATGTAACGTATAGTATACAAAATTAACTGTAATGATTGCGACGCATCTTATGTAGGCCAAACGAACAGACAATTACAAACAAGAATTAAGGAACACCAGAACCATATATAAATTAGAATACCTACATCTAATCACACACATTCTGTTATAACAGATCATAGATTAGCATTGAATCATAATTTTGATTGGGATAATGTGGAAATTCTAGATAATGAATCGTATTTTTATAAACGCTTAATTTCCGAGATGCTGTGCATAAAGAGACAGGAATGGATTGAATTTGCAGACGGACACGGAAGGTTTACCGGATACTTATTTGAACGTTATTGATGGGCTATCAAAAATTTAGAGTTATTTGTTGTGAATTTTTATCCCCACAATTAAACTCGAATGTATACACCGCTTTTATTATGTTAACCTTTCGATTTCTACCAACGCTTATTCACTCACTCACGACATGTCAAAGCGACAGATACATTTTAACACTGCGACTTACTGGTCTGTAATGGTCCGTAAGCAAGAATTCGTGATTGTAATATTTTAATACTAATACATTGCGTTTTTTAACATATTGCGACTCCGATTCACGGTTTAGAAAGGACAATCGAATCTCTCCTTTCTGCCTGGTCTGGTCTTCCAACCTGGGAGGAAACGTCGAAGGTGCGATCGATTCGGAGCATTTGCATATCCTGACAGACTACCGAACATTCGTATAAATTTTATTTTATTGATGTAGGGAAAGCCACTGCGTTAAATGCTGGAAATTGGAATATTGTTACAATTTTTCCGTCTATAATTCGATTCGACGACATGTTTGTTGATATGCAATTCGCTAACAATGCGTTCCGAAATGAACGTAAGCGCTTACGCTTGATCACGCTCACACTGCCCTACCTTGCAGAAATAAGCGTTTGTCAGCAGAAGTTATGACGTCAACGATGACGTTATTAGTCGATCCGTAAGCGCTTACAACGCCAAAGCGAACGACGTGATGAGTAACGCTCATAAGCGCTTACAGCGTGTGAGCGTCCAAACCGAACGCACCCAGAATGTCGGATACTAAATGTAGTACAGAAATCGCCTTAATAAACGTTTGCAAAACTTCTCACAAAGGTCGGAGAGAAAGAGAGAGAGAGAGAGATATGATTTATTTATTAAAATTGTATATAAATATAGGTATATGGATGTATAATTTGAATTTGCCTTATTATTACCAATTGTGCAGCTCTATCCTTTTTTATTCCATTCACTAATTCTAAACTTGTGTTAAAGCACAATTGCATTACAATTATCACATTTATATGATTTACATTATATACAGGGTGACCGGTAATAATCGCCGAACTTCTCGTATGTAAGTAGAGTAAGTTAAACCGAGTAGAAAAGTCTTCTATCATTTTGCGAAATTCGCAATACTTACTAAGAAATTAATTTAAAAAGATCGGCGAATCTACTCTGGTATTAGAAGTGCGTGGCGAGAAGAGAAATCCCATTCCCATATATTGTAAATTTCACAAAATGGTAGAAGATTTTTCTACCGGTTTAAGTCACTCTACTTGCATATAAGAAGTTCGGTGATTTTATTACCGGATACCCTGTATAATATTATATATATAGGCAATATTTCCTCTCATTACCTCAAAGTTTACTTTTTTTTAGAGCAATACGAAAATTATGATTTTAATTATTTTTTAAGTTTTTTTATTATTTTTCTTTTTATATATTCTTTTTATTAGAGAAAAGAAACGTAAATGGACATATTATTTATACATGAACAATTTTTTCTCGGGTGTATCTATTAATATTATCTACATGTTTTTGATTTTGAATATAATTATGTTATATGCAAGGTGTTTCAGTATTGCACGGCACTATTTTAGGGAAATATTTTTTAGGTCAAAATAAACAAAACAGTTTACAAACATATGTCATAAACTTATTTATTACTAAGATATATTAAAGAGTAGAGATTATGTTTAACAGTAAAACAGATAAAGTTTAATAAGTATATGTTTTCGAAGTGACCGCTCTTTTGTTGAATGCAGCATTATTCAGCACGATAAACCCATATTTCTCTGATGGCATGTCTTATATATATGGCATCAGGATTATTCCTATAATAGTTGCTGCCGCTTCCATTATACGATTTCTTAATTCTTCGTGCCAATAAGTCTACAATAAATTACAATAAACTACAATGATCTACAATAAAGACTTTAACCCTATAGAAAATAATACATCGTGCTTTGCTGCATTTAATAAAACGGCGACCACTTCAAAACACAAATTAAATGTTTCTGTTAAACATAATTTTTACTCTTTATTAATAAATAAGTTTTATTTTGACCTAGAAAATATTTCCCTAAAATAATGCCAGGCAATTCTGAAACACCCTGTGTTATGATTATAATATATGTATATGCTCATATATACATCAAATATCTCAAAAACAACTGAACTAAAAAGTCCAATTTATAATATTTTATAATTTGAGTCTCAATAATAGCATGTAAAATTCATTTAAAATTCTCTTATCATCAAACTAATTAAAAATTCATTTAAAAGTAAAGTATGAATAAAGCTCATATTCGAAACTATTGACTTATGTTAGTTAGAAATAAGATTCAATCCCCGTGAAGCTCAATCATAACGGTTACCAGAGCAACAAAAATACAAATTGACAGTGTTTTTTCTAGGGTAGCTCATGGCCGGCCTCCAAATTTATCGTGTTTAAATTAAAATTTTAATTAAAATTTCGACTTGACGATTCATCCAAATTTTCATTGTACAATATCAAGAGAAATTCAATTGAAAACATCAAAATGGTATGGAAAAGTAAAATTACGTTTTCTTGTGACAATTTTTGACTTTGAAAAAAAATTTGAGATTCTTTGGGGTACACCGTCAAGATTTCAAGTTTAATGTAAAATACACAATTACGCGGTTTGCAGCGCGAGTGTATATCGATGCACGTAGGCCAAGCGGGCGTTCAGATGGGCAACTCCTGCTGGGAGTTATATTGCCTGGAACACGGTATCCAGCCGGACGGGACCATGCCGTCCGACAAAGCTTCCGGTTCCAACGATTGCTTCAACACTTTCTTCAACGAGACGGGCTCCGGCAAGATGGTACCGCGCGCCGTGATGATCGATCTCGAGCCGACTGTCGTCGGTCAGCTATGATATTATAACTAATTAGCGTAGAAAAAAATCACTTGTAATAACAATATAAATGTTATATTAATCTTGACACGAAAAGTATATCTTTATAGCTCAAAAATTGTTATTCCCGCAGATGAAATTCGGACAGGAACGTACAAAGGATTGTATCACCCGGAGCAATTAATTACCGGCAAGGAGGACGCTGCCAATAATTATGCTCGCGGTCATTATTCCATCGGAAGCGAGGTCATCGAATCCGTGATGGACCGTGTGCGCAGACTGACCGATCAGTGCACCGGCCTGCAAGGCTTCTTCGTCTTCCACTCGTTCGGGGGTGGCACAGGATCGGGGTTTACGTCTCTGCTTATGGAAAGGCTGTCCGACGATTACGGCAAGAAGAGCAAATTGGAATTTGTCATATATCCAGCGCCACAAGTGAGTTCAGGAAAATTAGATCAGCTTTGCATAATCTTGAAAAAGAAATTTTAATTAGTTTTCGCTCACTCATTTTATAAAAAATAACGCGAAACTAAAACGAGCTGAAGAATATAATGTTTTTTTTTCTTAAATTCCTAAATATTTATAATAACGATCAAGATTAATAAAGATAAAAATTAAGTAAAATCGCGATTTTGAAGCTAATTTCTAGTTATGAGAAGTACAGATCTTGTTAAATAAAGATTTAGCGACGCGCGTCCGCTCGAATCCTAATAACTTTTATTTAAAAAATAAAAAACACGTTTACTTTCAGGTGTCTACTGCCGTGGTGGAGCCGTACAATGCGGTATTAACAACACACACGACGATCAGTCACTCAGATTGCGCGTTCATGGTGGACAACGAAGCGATCTACGACATTTGTCGGCGCAAGCTCGGCATCGAGCGGCCCTTATACGCGAATCTGAACCGGCTCATCAGCCAAGTGGTGTCGTCGATTACCGCGTCCTTGAGATTCGACGGCGCCCTGAACGTCGACCTGACCGAGTTCCAGACGAATCTGGTGCCCTATCCCCGCATACACTTCCCCCTGGCGACCTATGCTCCGGTGGTGTCCGCCGAAAAGGCCTACCACGAGGGAATATCGGTCGCGGAGATTACGTCCGAGTGCTTCGAGGCCGCGAATCAGATGGTCAAGTGCGATCCGCGCGAGGGCAAGTACATGGCCTGCTGCCTCCTGTACCGCGGCGATGTCGTGCCCAAGGACGTCAATGCCGCGATCGCCGCTATGAAGGGCAAGAGTTACATTCGCTTTGTCGACTGGTGTCCCACGGGCTTCAAAGTCGGGATCAATTATCAGCCGCCCACAGCCGTGCCGGGCGGCGATCTCGCGAAGGTATCGTCGACAATCATAGATATTCTCTTGGAAATAATTATTTAAATCAAAATAAAAATTAATATATTAAAAATGTAGGCCTAAGTCCACTTTAGACGATTTATAACTCGTAACAAAATTCAAAATAGAATTCTATCTTTATCTGCCTTTGTAATTTAATGTGTGAAAAATATTTGAACAATTATTATAATTATATAGCACATATACTACGTTTACGCAAGCGTTACTTCTGTAGTAACTTATGATATATCACACGCGTTTACGCGGAGTAAATTATCGCAAGTTACTACAAAATCCCGTTTACGCGAAAGAATTATCGTAAGTTACTTACTACGAAAGTAACGTTCGCGTAAACGTAGTAATAGAAATATATATACAAATAATATGCGGAACACACACATTACATTACAGATAATAAATATAGTTATGACTTGAAATCTGACGGAAATTATAGATTGTCAAAAGTAGGCTTCAAATTTGATATAATACCTGATTTAAATTCAAATTATACAATTATAATTTTAATTTTAATTTACAACTTTCTAACTAGAATTGTTACGTCGGGTAGCGAACGTAATAATTATTAATTTATTACGTAATATAGAATTTGTGTGAAATCCACAACCTTCTAATATAAAAAAAAATAATAATTTACATAATAATTAGCTGTTTATTATGTAACATTGATATTACGTAATATATTATACATCATATACATTATATTCAACAGTCGTTTATAATTATCAAATTTGTACGTAATATTAACATTACGTAGTAATCATATACAATAGATAATATATCAACTGCATATATGCTTGCAGGTCCAACGAGCTGTCTCTATGCTATCTAACACGACCGCTATTGAAGAAGCATGGGCCAAGCTCAATCGCAAGTTCGATCTAATGTACAACAAGCGAGCATTTATTCACTGGTACGTAGGGGAAGGTATGGAGGAGCTTGAATTCGCGGAAGCGCGCGAGGACCTCGCGGCACTCGAGCGGGATTACGAGGAAGTCGCCCTCGAATCTCCGTCCACACCGGATACATCGCTGGAGTATTAACTACGCGCGTTTTTTTGGAAAAAATCTTTTGAAATAGGCCGGTGTATTTCTTTTTTTCTTTTCGCTACCCGACAACAAGGCGAAAATTACAAGAGAAAGTGTCACAGCGCTTATGCGTTAAATTTTTGTGTAAAAAGATATATTTTATGTTTATTCTCGTATAATTGTCACCGTATTTTATAGAAGAGTATTTTTTGTAAAAGTTCCTTTGTAGAGCAAGTATAAAAATATACGAGTGTTGCATCACTTTACAATAAATGTTTCATTTGGCATAGAAACGAATATATAATATACATATATAAAGAGACAAACTTGAATATAATTATACTCCTTATATCGAAAAATTTACTGACCCAAGATAATACTTATTTACGTAATATATACAATATTTGTTTTTTTTATTAACTTCTTTTTTGGTACTGATATTTATAAAAGTATATCAACGAAATTCCCTTTATAATTATTTACATCGTATTCATTGCACTTGGAGCGAAAATAGTTATTGTACATATAGGAAATTATGTCGAGGTTAAGAAAATGTAATATATAACAATCACGGTAATGCTGTTATTGATAACTATTGAAAATCACGACAATGTTAAAACTAGACATGTAATTTCATTCTCCTAGTTACCAGAATCTATTTGTTAAAATTAAACATAACTTTATTTCTATTGATATTTGTTATCGCAGCGGAAATAAATGTAGTACGGGTACAAAACTTAACATGATAAACGTTAGATGCATCCAATATCGTTAAGGTCTTTTAAACTTAAAATTGCATAATTTTAGGATGCTTTGAACGAATATCATTGTTAGTTTTAGCTGAATGCATTTAGCGGATTAATATATGCAAATAATTTATTTGCATTTTTCAAGCGAATCACAAATCTCTTTAGACACGTCCACTTTAGATAAAACTTTAAATCATGATAATCCAGCCAAGTTACTTATATCTGAGTTATTATTACTTAAATAATATTTTAACTTGTTATAAATTTAGTCTTTTCATCGTAATCCTACATGGTTCACCGTGATTTAAGATTTGACAGTTACTGCCGATATAGTAACACGTGATAGAGCTGGCATTGTATGTAAATCGTATGTAAATCTGTAATGTATGAACAATCCTTGGATGAAGCAGCTCCATCAGAAAATAATACAATTCTTCCTATTATACAAGAAGCGTTGGTATCGGTTTTTTCCCGGGCCATGCCTCTTTGGCGTACTTCTTCTTCTTCGGTTCCATCGCCCGCGGTTCCGTCGTACCCGGTATGTGTTCTTGCACGTGTGGCACCTCCGCCTGTATCTGATTCGGCGTCATCTCCACTTCGGGCGCCGGGTTGGGTAGCGCGATGCCAAGCCGCGACGTCAGCGACGTAAGAGCCGTGGAAAACGGATTGATCGACATTGAGGACGGCGTAAACTGCTCGGGAGGTAGATCGTGATAGAGCTGCGGGGTGGTAGACGTGGGCTGCATGTGCTTCAGAGGATTGTGATCTTCTGACAATGATATGAGACCACCCTCCATTCGCATTCTCTGCAATAAAGGAGCACACTCTTATTAATACTAAATAATTTATAATAGTTATTTAATACTGAGCTAAGCAGTTTTTTGTATCACGCCATTGCGTTTGTATGAATGTCACGCGTACCTTACTAGGAACAACTGTCGTTTGTACAAGATTACGAAATCTCCCAACCGACGGATCAACGTCTTCCGGATTGATTACTTCTTCATCGTCATTGAAGGTGATTCCCTTTTTCTTTCGCTTGCGCGTTGGTTTATGCATCTCATCGTCTGTTATGCCAAGCATAGAAATTCGTCGGTTGTGTGCTGTATTAAACTCCGTTAAATTCTGAAAGTCATAATCGATTGGGTACATTTAGTACGATATAAAATTTTAATGTTTTAAGTAAAGTGTTAACATATATTATCAGATGTATTTGATACATACGTCTAATTCCGTTTCTGTTTCTGGCAATCCCAGCAAACCACCGGCGTCCATATCCTCGGATAATTTCTCCAGTTCTTCGATGATAGGTCGGGCGCCAGTCTGAGGTCTTTCCCTTATTATGTAATACCGAGTAGATGCCCCAAAGTGAAATGTACTGTCGATTGGTAACTGAGTCGGTTTGTAACCCTCCAAACGTAGATTTCCAATAAAAGTTCCATGTGCTGAAAAGTAATCGGAGGTTCTTCATCATACGTAAAATCTATCATGTAATATAATTCTATAAAAGAATGTATTAAGCTTTCTATAAATGCAGCTATTGGTAAAATAATCTCTTTTTTCTTTAATGTATGAGAGGTACAGTCTGAGATTTATAGGGCATAATTTTCAAAGCGCTGCCAAGTGGATAAAAATTTGTGAGAATGTTCTTTTAGTCTTCCTGATGTGCTACAAAATTTTTACTAAATTTTTACTAAAATCAGTGAATTAAAATCGTTATATCTCAGCAACCGTTTAGTGGATTCGTTTCTACTTTTTTGTAGCACATCAGAAAGACTAAAAGAACATTCTCACAAATTTTTATCCACTTGGCAGCGCTTTGAAAATTATGCCCTATACATCTCAGACTGTACCTCTCATACATCCTTAACAACACATTAACTTTACAATTTATTAAAAAAAAAAAAAAGAATCTTGACATTCAGCTTTCATTAAAAATGTTTCTTAAAAGAAGATTGTACCTTAATAAGAATGTTTATTAGCATCAAAATTTAAATTTAAATCAAATATTGATTTAAGTATGTGGATTTACTGTTTCAACTAGGAGCTGTGTTTCAAAGACCGAAAAAAAATCAACGCACAGTTTACTGAGTTTGGAAAAAGTACATAAAATTTACATATTATTATTATCATACTAAGAGTCAATCCAGACCATAAATGGTTTCTCTCTAATTGATTGTATATCATAACGGTTGTATTTTACTTCTTAATTATACATTTAACATCGATATAAGTTCTAATGCTTACTGCTTCCCAGATCAACCAGAAATGCCCGATTGAGGTGTTTGTGATAAACGAGAGCGGCATGAACACGTGAGCAGGACGCGTGATCGATGCAGAAATCGTTCAGCTGTTGATTGCGGCCGAACAGGTAGCACTTTTTCTCGTCTACCATGAGTTTCTGTAAAGTAGGCAATAGGCATTTATAGTGTGAAACACGTTCGTGTAGCTTACGCGAGTGAAAGTTTCGAGAGGGTGACTTGGGTGACGTATCACCCAACACCCAAGTCACGGCTGACGTATCGCTTCTACCTGTATCAATTTATCGTTCTTCAGCACGTCCAGATGCAGCCCCACCGGTGGCTTGCCGGCCCTGAAAGGAGATGTTATTAATTCGCACACAAAGCGACGCCGAACGTCGTCGCGACGACGACAAGCAGCTCGGGGGCTCGGGGGACGATTGCGTAAACAATAGACGGACCCGCGACCGGGGACTCGCGTACGAGAATGACTCTGAGAACGTACCAGTTCGGGACCTCGTAGTGGTTGGCCATTGTCGTCCGCAACCTGTGCAACAATCCGCCTCGCTCCGCTATCCGAGCGCGAGCGAACGCGCGGGTAATAAACGAGCGACTGCCAAAATACGGAGTACGGACGAAAACAAATCCCGTGTCAGCGGAACACCACACCACCAACAACCTCGCAAAGCCGCGCCGCGCGTCTGCGCGTTTCCTATGGCCGCGAAATTTCAATTCCCCGCGAGAGCAGAAGACGCACGCTTCGAACCCGAGTTGCCGGTGCAATTATTGTCGAATAACGAAGACTATCGATCGAATAGCTGTTTTTGTCAGATAAATATAGATAAATTTTTTCCGGCCGGTCTCGTAAGGTCATTCGAACGCCAAGAAAAAATTCCCTAGCTCTTGGAGTAAAAGAAAGGAATGAAAAAGGTTGTGGAAAGGTGCAGAAAGTGTAGATGCGGCATAATGTTACGCATCAGATATTTTTGTGCTAAAATATATGATTCAAGTACTTAATTCTTTACAGTAATAAATTTGAAAAAAAAGCGATGTGAAAATATTATATTCTCGTTCTTTTGTTCTTTTTTCTTTCTTTCTTGACTTCCTTCTCAGTTTCTGCACCTCAGACAAAAAAAAAATTAATTTAGAACGAGATGAGAGTTGTTCTTTGTAGTTATACTACGTTGTACTGTCTTCATTAAAAATGAAATAGATATAATAAAATAGACGTTTGGAGAGAGAACAAAGAGATGACGCAAATTTGTTTGCTATTATATAAAGATAATAAATAAACGCTGTGCCGCCACGCAGAAACAAAAGTGCAGCAATCGCGGAGCAAGTGCAGCTGTCAATGTCGGTACTGTGTCGTGTCTGCCAGTGTCTGCAGTGTCTGCTGTCGCTGTCAGCTGTCAGTGGGCATTGGTGGGCATCAACGACGATTGCGACGCGGACGGTACGTTTTTGACAGAACGCCAGAACGGTTCTGTCCTAGAGGACTTCGTCGGAGTTCGATTCAGGATCCAGGACTCTCGTGGCAGTGGCACTCATCTTTTCCCGTCGTAAATCACATATTAGACTGCGTGCGGAGCGATATACGAGCGACACACACGGGGAGGAATCGCTTGCGCAGGTTAAACGCACGGCTGATGCGTTCGTCTGGGGCGAGTCGCGGCTGACGGATACGGAGAGATGTCGTTCAAAGTCGGGCAACGCGTCGAGGTCCCCGTGAAGGAGTGCCAAGGCGTGATCGCCTTCGTCGGCCACCCGGCGTTCGCGTCCGGCAAATGGATCGGCGTGATACTCGACGAGCCGAAGGGGAAAAACAACGGCAGCGTCAAGGGCCAGGTGTACTTCAAGGTGAACCGACAGAAAGACGTTGGCTAATGTTTACAAAATTTGTGTAAAAAAACTGGAACTCTCCCCAGTTGGAGACACGGCGATAAGATTGAGCTTATCCCGAACCTTTAGAGAAAAAGATGTCCAATGTCCATTTCTATCGATATAGATTAATTTTAATCTCGGTTTAAGTTACTTTTTATCTTTTTCTAGTTGTGAGAATTAGAATCGACGACCTTGACCAAGCTCCGATTACCTTAATCGGTGATTAATTCAACTAGCAGAATTGCTTGCAAAATTTCAAATTATATAGTTTGTCCACTTTTATTGATAAATCCGCGCATTTATTTTTGAGATTCTACTGCACATGTAAACTATATGCTAAATGTACGCATTTATGATAAAAGTGAACTGAGAATACAGGCCTTAGAGTTTAGAGCAAATTTATGTGCACAATCAATGACGATTGCATTTGGTCTTCCAAGAAGGAGTTGATTCTAATTCTATTAGATAAGCGTACCAGAGAAGAATACATTGAGTACATGATGTAAGATATGTAAGATGTAAGATATGGCGAGTTCGATTTTTACTAAACAGTACAAAACCATGTACAAAAGAAGAAAATGTTATGTCGGTTTCGCATTGTACGCAGTATTTCTCATGTGATTTGTAACGGCAAATCTACTTTTACTATTTCAAACAGTTTAATTTTTTTGTTGGTATGGAAGAAGATATATTTTACGTTGTTTATTTCTACTGTCACAGTGCGCAGAGAATCATGGCATGTTTGCGCGCCAGACGCAACTTATTCTATTGGACGATTTTGGTAACAGGACCGAACCTGTCAGCCCATCGTCCGCATGCAGCAATGCCACGACACCTGATGACAGTGCCGCTAGAGCCAGGAGTCGATTAAATAGGTGAGTTTAAATGTTAAATTGTATTGAAAACATGGCTAGATTTAAGATTCTTATGAAAAACGTACATAATTTTTCTGTAACAAATACAGTAAGCTGTAATTATTAGTATATTATGCTATAAATAACAGATAGTCTTGCAATTGAATATAAGTGCTGTAGATAGAGTATTACAGTATTTTAACATATTTAAAGTAATATATTATCATCTGAAATAGAAAATAGTAGAATTAAGCAGTAATTGAGCAGAATTTATTCTGCATCAAAAATAATTTATTCATTGTTGAACTGAGCTGAATGTAATTTATAAATTTAGAAGAAAGTATATTTGAAATAATTTATTTTCACAATTTTTATGCTAGCATCAGTATGCGTCGGAGGAACGAGCCTACAGCGTAAGTTTCTCATCTTGTAATAACGCCAAGGAAATACGAATGACAATCGTTATTATTTTCTTTTCTAAGAACTTCTGACATTTTATATAAATAAATGAATAGGCGAGTATATAATTAATAAGTTCTTAAAATGTATATGCTGCTCATAAAAGTGTACGGAGAAAAACATCTCCTGCGAATGTTACTCGCCAGCAAACTGACAAACTTTCTGGGTAAGATTACTGCAAGCAAAATCTTGGCGAACGGACGTGTCAGCAATGTGTTTTTTTTTATCGCTACCGCTTACATAGACATTTTGAAAATTGCAATTATCTTCTAATTACTGGCTCTGTCGAAATGCCAACTGCATTGAACACCCACTCTGCAGTTTTAAAGCACAAACAAGCTGCCAATATGCCTATTGTGGAGCTTTTACACATGCGTACCTTATTTTTAGTTAATAAATAATTAGCGATCATTTCTGTTGTGCTTATTATTGTGACACAAATGTTGTATTGCTAAATATTACATGGTATTAAATTTTGTTTATCAATTTAATTTAAGTTTGCATTTCTGTAAGATTATATTTTTATTTCAAACATTTTGTACCAAAACTTTTTTTATGGACATTTATAATTGTGCGAATATTATTCTATATGATTTCCTACTGATTTCATGCAATAATCTTTATTTCTAATTTTTTTCATTCTAATATAAATAATGTAAGTTCAAATTTCCATCGCGGTTGATTTGGCGAACAGCTTAATAAATATGTGTAAAAAATATGTATATAAATTACTAAATATATCGTTAAATATTTTATCTTGTATTTACAGTTCTCGATTATCCTTATCTGGAAGTAGAACATTATTAAGTGCCCCGAGTACAGAAAGCTTAACTGGATCATTGCACGAACGTAGAGACGGCGGCGAGTCATTAATCCCAGCACCAACTTCAACTTCAAAGCGTGCCTCATTCGTTGAGGTAAGATATATTGTGAATAAGCTGTGATAAAAAGTATTAAGCTGTAATATAAATTATTTTTATATCAATAGCATATAAATTATTTTATATTTTTTATGTATCTTATATATATATTTTTTAATTGCTCGAAAAGTAAAAGCAAAAAACTTATCTATAAAAAACATTATTCAGAAGATTTTAAGGCATGACATATATATGACGAATGGTATAATTCCTATGTGAACAAGTTGTCTACTTTATTCTTATGATATAATTTTCATTCTCGTTTTTAACTAACAAAGAGGTGATCTAATATTTTGAAATCTGTAGGTCTTTCAATTATTTGTATGTTTCTCTTATATTCATGTGCCGAAAAAAAATCCTATTCTGTGACTCGGTAAATCAAACGTAAAAGAGACACGGTCGGTCTCGCTTCCGCTTATACTTGGCGCGAGACACTACCGTGTCTCTTGATGTAATTGTGCACGTATGCGTTTTCGTCTGACCGGAAAGTGTGCTTGAAACAAAAGTGAGGTAGAATTAATGGTGAAAATTTGAAGAAAAGAGAACGGACTGTAAATTTGTAAAAGCAAGTCGGAGGACTCCATTGGCACAGAATGATTTATATGGGAATGCACGTACGTGTTTCAGAAGTCCCCTAGCACGAGCTCGCCTCCCGGCAAAAAGCCAAAGGCCCAAGATGATCAGAATAATGTAATTAATACTCATTAATTGTAATATTTCAATTTTTTTAATACATCACCTCTCTAATATCTTGTTCTGTCTCATGCTAGCTGTTTGCCGATCATAAAGCATCGTAACACATAATTTTTGTAACCAAACAGCGTCCATTGCACCTTTAACGGATACGTCCTTAGTGGATTATTGACTTAATTTCATTTTACTCTTCGCATATCATTATTGTGTTTAACATCAGCTTCATTAACTGAGTTCTTTGGTGCTTTGATAGTTTACGATACACACAGTGGGAAGGGATATTCTGCATCGTTTCGTCTTACCTTTTACAGTTAGGAATTGAATTCCCCTTGCATTTGCGTTATAAGCTTAATAATACTAATATTCAGCACAGACAAGTTTTACACTTTGAAGTGTAGCTTTGCCTGATCAATAACTTTCTCAGAGTTATATTTGTCAAGAGTTAATCTTTGTGGAGCGGGAATGCAAATGAACACAAGCGGGTCATTAGGACGTAATAGATGAGACAGTCTCGATGCTCTGACTTTAGCCATAGTCGATGCCACGACTTTAGCCTGTTTAAATGTATCACGTAACACACGATTCAACTCATCAACTGGATCTTCCTCTTTATAATCGTATAGTACTAATAGAATATTCGATGTAGCTTGTTGGTGTTATGTTATTACAACTAATCTCTCATTAATCACCATGAAACAGACTAATTTTATCCGAATGTAAATACAGAAACAACGGCATTATCGTAACATCATATACGATTCTCACACATAGGAAATGTGGGGTGTTTTTTTCATTGCCGCATTTTGAGAATATAATTATGTTATCTTTGTTTGCGTCATCCATATACCGTTTAGTTATACCGTGTGTGTATATGCGTTTTAAGCTGGCACAGGTACACAGGTCCAGAGGACTTTGAAGAAACTCTTTGGCGATATAATTCTTTCATTGCGATAATAAAAAGAACACCCAACGGCACAAAATGCAAATATATCTTACTTTTTTCCCTTTTCTGTAATCCAGACAGGTTTTGTAGAAACGTTGAAACCGCAATTCGTACCCGGTCAGGTGATGGCGGGTTCAGCAGCAGCTGCGAACTTGGTGGAAGAAAAATTGTCGCACTTGCAACTTATGCAAGAAAATGATAATTTGAAATCTCAGGTAAATTTCCCTTTTAGGTTTTTCTACGGCGAGAATTTTCTTTCTGTTCTTTTATAGTTCAAAATTACATATCTTTATTTATCCTTGTTAAAATTATAATATGTGCATATATAATATTATAGGTGCGTGATCTTACCGAGAAAGTAGAAACGCTGCGTGTAAAACGAATGCAAGACAAGGAAAGGATGAAAGATTTCGAGAAAACAAAACTTCAAGTTGAACAGCTTCTTGAATTTAAGGCCAAAGTCATGGAAAGTCAAGTGAGTATTATATGTAATAGCAGGCATGCTAAAAAGTCGATTAAATATCAAAAATTCCAAGATCTTCATTGAACGAGTTTACTCTTAATTTTTGAGAGTGAGTCATTTAATTTCTACTTTTGCTTACTTTGTGTTATCAAAGGCAAGTCTTCAAAGAGAACTTCAACGAGCTCGGCAAGAAGCTAGAGAAGCTCACGCGGCGAGAGAACAGTATCAGGAAGAAATGTCTGATTTGTCTGAGACAGTTGAAATGGCTACATTAGATAAAGAAATGGCGGAAGAGAAGGCCGAAACTCTTCAGATCGAGCTGGACCAACTCAAGGAAAAATTGGAGGAACAAACATTGGATCTAGAGATATTACGCACAGAAATGTCTGAGCGGGTATAATTCATTTAATTTTTATAAAGTTTCTATATCTTTCTTATAGATTTGGCACGTTTAAATGACATTATTATTTTCGCAAATAAGGCAGCCGGTGGTGGAGCGACTACGGGAGCTTCAAGCTACGAGGTGAAACAATTGGAACAGCAAAATAATAGATTGCGCGATACGCTCGTCAAAATGCGCGATTTATCCGCGCACGAGAAACACGAGTTTCAAAAACTGCAAAAGGATATGGATCAGAAAAAATCTGAGATTTTGGAATTGGGTCGTACGAAAGAGAAGTTGTCGGCACGGGTCGAAGAAATGGAACATCAGATAGCGGATCTACAGGAACAGGTATATATTGTTTGTACGATTTGCAACAACGTCATAGTTGCATACATATTTTAACGTTTCTTTTGCAGGTCGATGCAGCATTAGGAGCCGAAGAAATGGTCGAGATGCTAGGCGAGAGGAAAATGGCATTGGAAGAAAAAGTGACTGAACTGGAAGAGGCTGTTGCAGATTTGGAGGCTTTGCAAGTACGTAGTTCTTGTACTTTGTATTACAAAAGATATATAATCTACAGCAAATACATAATGATAAATAATGTATTATGAATCTGTTCAGGATATGTCGGATCAACTGGCCGAATCATCTAAAGAGCTAGAACTGGAACTTCGTGAAGAATTGGATCTCGCACTTGGGGCAGCACGCGATGCCCAACGACACCGGGACGCCGCGCTGGAGACGCTGGCAGATCGCGAATTAACCATCACAAAGTTCCGCGAACTCACGCATCAGTTGCAGGAACAATGTTTGCAGTTGCAGCAACGAGTTCAGTCGACAGAGGCTACCAAGACTAACGTTCGAGGTAGGAGAGGAAATGGTGGTGCATACGAAACTTTATTAACTAAGTTATCTCTTTTTTTATGAATTCTTATGTCATTTACGATTTAGGTGCGGACCAACAACTTGCGGAGATATTAGACTTCCAGAAGACGTTTGCTGAGACCCGAGCGCAAACCAAGGCGGTCGATCTCGAGCTGCGTCGTTTAGACGCCGAGGAGGCACGAAATCATGTGTGCTACTTGCTGTCCTTCATGCCTCCCGTATTTTTGACTCGCGGCGGAGATCATGATGCGATATTGACTCTCTTATTGATACCGAGAATGACGCAAAAAACGGAGATATTGATTTCGCAAGTTCGGGAAAAGTACAGATCGATCGAAAAGATAGACAGGTAATGATAATTCGATTTTTCACCATGCAAGCTTTATTTAGATTTCTTGTACAATATATAATTCTTTTTTTTTTTATTACAGGACTTCTGTAGTGAGAGGTCACTCAGTAGCACAGTATTCGTTCAGATCTCGTCTGTGCTCGCATATGTACGCCTTACAAACCACCCTGGGCTGCTTTGAGTCGGCTTTAAACTCGTGCAATGCGGAGATGTTACTTAAAGCGGGAGCGGCTTATCCAGAAATGGCGGCGCAGGAAAAATCCTTGGACTCGTTGATTGAACTGGCTAAAAGAGATCAGTTGGACGAGAATTTGCCGATGGATGCGATTGAGAAGTGTTGCGTATACTTCGCCACGATGTTCTCCGTGCTCTTCGGCGAAAGTACGGCTGTCAATCAAGCGCGCTTGATTGTGAATGGCACGAGAACTTTGGGCAATACGTGCGATGCAATAGCTACCGATGCCGCGGCGATCAAAGTATTGATACAAGGAGAGAGTGGTGATATAGGTGCATAATATTTGGTTAATTAAACTTGACCTGCGTAGATGTTATTGTAACGCATTCTGATTGTTAAAGGTGAGCTTTGTCAACACGCCGAAACGACGTGCGAGGTGATCCAGCAGCATTTGAAATCGGCTAGAAGGCGAGTACCGCGTGATCACGCTGGTCCAGCATTTTCCGTAGGCGCCAATTTAGGATTAGATAAAGATTCCAACGAACAATTTTCGACATGCTATCAGCACGGCATGAAGATTATGAAGACACTTCAGTATCTATTAAAGAGTGCCTTACAGGCTATTACTGAAAATGGCGGTAGGTATTTTGGATAGACTCTCGGAAAATTTTTATAATATTTTTACAAATAAATTCTTCAGATTTAGACACAGGGCTAGCGGCCGATAAGTTAAAGGAAATGGCCGCAACGTCCAGCGAGAGAGTATACGATACAGAAGACTTGGGCCCTATGGCCACTATCAAGGCTAGTTTAATGGTGATACAACAACTGGCGGCAAATCTAGCGCAGAAGATGGCCGAGTGCGAGAACGAATTAGCTATAAGCGGACAGACACAAAGTCAGCAATTATCTATGGAGCATGAGCAAATGACGCCAATTGTGGCTAGAGCAAGTGCTGTGAGGAAGGAGTCGGAAGAAACAAAAATACTCAGCAGGTGCGTACATTTCCGTCGGCTGATTATGTAATTACCATTAGAAGACTCTTTGAGATAATCCTTTGACATTTTTACATTAGAAAACTCGAAGCGAGGGATAGTGATATACGCGAGGCGAGATTAGCATTGCGGGAGAAACAGGAAGAATTGTCCGAGATGACACTGCGGAAGGAATTGGCCGAGAAGCGTTTTGCGACGCAGCAGCATGAACACGAAATGAATGTCGATAAATTAAAGAGAAAATTAGAAGAGGCGCAAAATCAACTAAAACGCAAGGTATCTTTCTTTTCACTATTGTATATCGATAATGTTATCTGTATATTTGTTCACCAATTTATTTATATTTTCAACACTGATGATAGGAAAAGGAATTCGAAGAAACAATGGACCATCTTCAAACCGATATCGACAGCCTAGAAACAGAGAAAGGACAATTGAAGGAAAAGTTGAAGTCAATTGGCAAAAAGACGATATCTGTGACTGGCGCGGACAGCATGATAGGAAGCACTTCGATAACCAGCACTTTAGACAACAAATATTACGTACAAGAGATAAACGCACTCAAGCAAGCCTTGAATAATGAGCATCAGCAAAAGAAGAAGATAATGTGCGCTGTCTTGCGTCAAAAGTTAGATAGTTTGGAGCCATTGCCATCGCCGACGAATCTTAAATCTCTGGATACGAAAATTCAAGAATTACGAAAGAAGACTACTGATCTCGTCAAGGTAATCAATTACTAATTGATGATCATTATCAATTATTACTACACTCAAATATTTTTCTGCATGAGTACACTTATTCACATTTTAGGATGTCGAGAAGACTCTGGTATATCCAACAGTTCCCGATTTGAGGCGCAAAATGCCCGAAACATCATATCATTATTTACTGGAACGGCAAAGAAACATCATGCAACTGAAGGAACGAGTTGACGAGCTAGTGGTAAGTATAGATAAAAGATAGATAAGCAACAGTATAAATCGATACAATATCGATTACTGGATGCCCAAAATATATTGTATATTTCTTCAGGCTCAGGTACGTCGTGAGGCTATTAAACGTACGCCGGGTGGACGAGCGGAAGCGAATTTCGCTGTGTATCCGAATCGCGAGATGGCGGCGGCAATGCAGGAACGCAAATTACTTGCTGCCGAAATAAAGATCCCTTATAACGGCCCAGAACAATCATTCTCCGTTAATGTAGGACCGCAAGACCTTAGGAAAATTCACACTCTGATGTACTATTAAGAGTCCACGTTGTTTTATTTTTTATTATATTTATTTCGTGACAAGGTAATGTGATCATAGAATCCTCAAACTATACTGGTGCAAGAGAGACTATCTTTTTCTAATAATTTTTTCACGGTAGCAATATCTTGTACTACGTTGCCGTACCCTGTCGTGCTCCATGAAAACGAAGCGAGCTAATTGTTACGAATAACGCGGCATTAACTTAGGCTTTTATACAGAGAATTTATGTCGTATCCTTGTATCGATGTAAGAAAAAAGGTACAGGGCAGATCTAGTAATTCGTAATTTGCACTTGTGCATGTTTATTTATTTCCGATGGGCTACAGTGCGATGACCGGCGCATCGCAGCTGGGAGGATCTTTCAGTGTTCATTACGTTTAAAAATGACGCAATGTTATTTAATATTAACAATACGGAAGAAAAATCATGTGCCTCACGGCTTTTCTGTATTATATATATATATATATATATATATAGATATGCCTTTAAGAATTGTCAAATATATGGTCTAAAAATATTTACATAAGTGTTTTGTATGTACACCCTAAACGGTGATGATATCACAATAATAGAAAGTGGTGTGGTTTTGCAGAACAAATACCCCACATACCTTGACCAAACATCATATACACTTTCACTGTTGCTATATCTATATTATAAGCAACAGCCGATCTCGGTAAATATCGTCAGCAAGATTAACATTTAATGAAACAGAAACTTATAGTACAATATTCCAGGTTTTTTATTTGTAGAGATAAAAGGAGCAGTAAACCGTTGATGTATTTCCTCAAATATTTATGAAATAAGGTATGCCTTAATTACTGTCACAATTTTATTATACATACAGACATGTGTATGTGCATATGTATATACATACGTTTCGCGATATATCTCATGCACATGTGTTGTATATACACACACATACACACAGCGGATAGTACTTAAGTGCATATATCGTTAGTTAATTAACTTACTCGCTCATTCATTCTCTCATGTTGATGCGCACTTTTACAATTTCATTTATCCCCTTCATAATAATAATAATAATAATAATTAACCACGCATTCAATCGAGGATGGTTATTGGTTATAATTCTTTTTTATATTCTCAATGGTGTGTCCGCCAGGCAACGTAACCCGCTTCTTCGGATATAATGCTTTAAGATTTCAATTGAATTCATCATTGCAATCGTACTTAAAGCTGACCGGACGACTGGTAATACCTTCCACGACGAGGACGTGTGACACACGCTAATATTATTCGTTAAAGGTGTATGATCGTAACGTTCTTTTGGAAACTAATGCTCGCAGAATATGAAGGTGAAGAGTTTAGCAGCTAGAATGAATAATACAACTAAAATTTTAAACAATATGAATAGAAACGATAGTTTTTTTAACAATTGCCGATATCAAATAAGTATTCTGACTGTTCGAGGCGACTTCTCTCGGTATGTACGCGTGTATGCATGTACGAAGAACGTTGGTCGATGAAGTATGAAGTCCCTTAAATGTGTATACAAAATATCAAACTTAATCTTGAAGCAACAGCACGTGAAATAGCTACTGCACAGTCTCAGCTATTAAAAACTATATACGGAAGAATTATCCAGCCTAGAGCCTCAGTTACAGGAATACTTTCCGCACGATAACTTTTTTTTTTCACATTATCTAGATGAAAGTAAGCTTGTAACCACTTTCCACTATTTCAAAATTTCTTCTTCTCCTTCAACGACTGTTTAACTTCTGCGATTTATAATATTCACAGACAGAAAGAGAGTAAATCGAGGGATATTTCTACAATAGAATCGTTAATCGTTTGTTCGTTTCTCGATAGAGTACTCGTTACTCAATACAGTACGGTACATACTTAAAAGTTAGATTGTTGCCTTAATATTAATGTATCTTTAATATTACTTTAACTTGTGAATATTATATTGGAGAGAGACGTAATCGTTCATTTATATAAAAAAAAAATTATTCCAGTCAAACGTATCAAAAGTATGTGCAATGGTAGTACCTTTGATACTATTGACTTTGATACTCTATCCTCGATAAGAAAAATATTAACTTTCTCAACATTCCACACACGCTAGTGGATGCCGATCACGCCATATATTGAAGACAAAACAAAATTTCGGAAGCAGAATGTCAGTTTGCCACGATAGTACTCATACTCTCACAAAACACTCATATATTTTGCATATATCTCTTTCTGTTTGTAGAATAGATATAAAATTTTACACCACACGCTTCGCAGATTAACGCGAGCATCCAAGAATGGTCAGAACGTCCTCTCTTTCTCTCATGAAAGTTGCACAATTTCGTGAATTAAATCACCCATTATATTCACAAGCCTGATAATATATATACGCCCTTAATCTTCCTCAGGGGGCAACAGAATCTTTATTTTCAATAATTACCAACGGTAAATTAAATACGTAATAACAAAATAAGAACAAGCCACTTTCTGGCTGGCTGGTCTCTCACTTGGATTTCGAAGTCCAAAAAGTTCAATCAGCCGAAACTCTAAGTTGCCAGTGTTACTTCTCATCCACATTGTAGTTCAGTAAATATGTGATACAATCATGTTTCCCTATGTCACATACGCGCAAATGCTGCACATTTGTAGTTACATTACATCACTCTCCTCTTTGTGTGAAATTAGAGTGTTGACTGATATGACTCTTTAAATGATAACTTCTGTAAGAAATTCGGTACCTCGTTTGAAACACTTTAGTGATCGCGATCAAGATTGTTGCTACAATGAGGAGTTATAGTCTTAGCGCGCTCCTGGAACAAATAAAATCGATTTTGAAATTATAAAAATTATATTTTTTTTAATTCTGCTATAGATAATATGTTTGTGATTCGCGCAAGTGGAGCTTTCTCTTTGCTTTTATGTTACTCCATTTGTTTCTCGCATCATATGACGGTGAAATGTGTAAACAAAGTCAAGTGTTACTTGTTTTTATACAATTTTGCATTATATGCAAGAAACATTATCGATATTGATTTAAAATTCAGTAGAAGACATTGAAGTGTAAGTTCGCCAATTAAATTAATGATGGGTGGAAAGATAATAAATACATTAGTAACCACAAGTCTCAAGTTTAGTGTACAGAACTAAAAAAATATATATTATATTATATACATACTTATATATATATATATATATATATATATATATATATATAACAAATTTGGATATATTGTTTCAAATCGTTCAACAGTATTCTCAAAAAACAAACTCAGAATCTATAAGAATCATGACTATTAAGATGCTTAAAATGTAAGAGCTATTAAATAGTAATAAAGATAGGAACGTTAAATAATATATGAGAGAAATAATGTGAAAATCTCCATAAATATAAGATATTTCCTCCATAAATATCGTTAAAAAATTTTGATGTAAGAGAAATTTTGGCATAGATCTATATATTCAATAGCATGGGATAGATTTAATCGTTAAACGAATGTTAATTAGCGTATAAGCATACTTATATCTCCATTAGTGTTTCAGTCATTATTATTAGTAAATAGTAAAGAAAATCTTTTCTCCGAAAAAGTTTTTTGCTGTGCCGATTTTCTCATCGAGGAAGAAGGAAAAAGCATTTAATAAGCCCCAGAGTTATTGCTTCTTGGAAGAATGATTTGTGCCAAGCGAAATGTTGAGTTTTGTGGAGGACTCCAACCATCTTTTAAGGTTGAAATTGGCTGTTAAAAAATGATAATTTATATAAACAATATAACCAAAAAACATAAATTTTGAGTTAACGACAGTGATGCAGAACACTAATTTGTCAAGTTTCAACAATTTAAAGTTTAAAGGATAACCCCACGATGATCGTTATGACTGAATATGAAATGATGACGTGAGATATACGTGAATCCCTAAAGCCCGTATCAGACTACCGACTGCAAAGGCCGACCCGACTGCCGACTCACATCTAAATGTGAGTCGGCAGTCGAGTCGGCCTTTGCAGTCGGTAGTCTGATACGGACTTAAAAGAATCTATAGACTATACGTTGACATGCTGCAAAAAATTAATTCGAGAAATTTTGATTGCACCTGATTGAGCGTTGGCCTGAGTAGGTGCTTGACCTTGACCTTGTCCTTGCCCCTGAGCACCTTGAGCACCTTGAGAGAGACCTGGTCCAGCTGTTGATACTCCACCGCTAATGTTATTACTTGCTGCCTTTTGCTTTAACATCGTCCAATCAAATGTATAATCATATTGGTGGTTCAATGTACGGAAAAGTATGCGGAAAAGTTGGCGTAAATACATGTAGTCCGGGCTTTCTTCAAAGCGTAGACCTCGTGTATAATTTAAATACATTGCAAATTCGGCAGGAAATCCCTGAAAAAGATGGTAATCTTTATGTTACGGATGTACATAACACAGTGTAATAATACAGATAATGAAAATAAAGGAAAAGTTCTTTAGCGCGTTACCTTGCATAAGACTTCTACTGGCGTGGACATTTTTTTCTCACTAATTTTCTCATACTTCTGCTTCTTCGTCGCAGCTTTGAGACCTTGCCAAGGTAACGATCCTCGATTAAAGTACATGAGAACGTAGCCGAGTGATTCCATGTCGTCGCGACGACTCTGTTCAATTCCAAGATGCGCATTGATAGAAGCATACCTCGCCGTACCCGTTAGATTTTTATCTTCGCGATATATTATATGCAATCTCGTGCGACTATCCCTATACTTTTTAGCCAATCCAAAATCGATGAGGAACAGCTGAAACGGTCATTCCGGTAATTTATTAATGACGCACGGTTCATTTCTGATGTATCAATGGAGGAATGGACTAGATTGAAATGCACACCTTATTACAATGTCGCCCAATTCCCATTAAAAAATTGTCTGGCTTTATATCTCTGTGGATAAAGTGTTTGCAATGGACATACTCAATCCTACCAATCATCTGGTCTGCCAGCATTAAGACCGTCTTAATTGTAAACCTTCTTGAACAGAAAGTAAAAAGGTCCTCCAAAGATGGTCCAAGAAGATCCATGACAAGAACGTTATATTCACGTTCTTGGCCATACCTAAAGAGAGGAAAATTCCTGTCAGTTGACTGCCTGCGGCTCACAGCAACTTTTAATCTCTCAGCTAATACAAATCCCATAATTATTCATTAAACATTCTTTATTATTATTACATAGATACAACTGAATACAATGGCAAAAAATATAAAGAACTAAACGTGATAATTACCAACGTATGTGTGGTATTCCTATACCACCATGTAATATTTTATACAGCTTCGATTCATATAGAAGCTGCGGATGCCGAGCACGCATGTTCTCCAACTTAACTGCAACTTCCTAAAAATGTAAACATATGTTACATGTTATCGAACTGTTCTGCGAAGTTTTATTCAACACAAAGATCGTAAACAAAATGTAAATAAATGGAATGATATAATAATTTTATAGTTTCTTTCTTCTTGTGCTATTCTAATTTTCCTTTGTTTCTTAAGCACTGTATATTTGCGTTAAAGAATAACAATAGATAGAAATCCAAAGTCTTGAAAATACTAGAAAAATAGAAGAATCAATCTTTCTTGATGACAATGAGAGCTAATGTACTAGGTTTATATCAATTCTCATTTAATATCATTTTTATCTAAATCTCAAGTTCCATTTCTTATTCATCGTTATTCACACGCACAGCCATGATATCCTAACAGGATATATCATTATCCTCATATATTGGTTTTTTTTGTTATACATGAGAGAAGTATCATCAA